>SNQJ01S0173038.1:19860-40311 GCA_010110895.2 Picea sitchensis
TTGTTTTAATTAGATATTAAATTTATTATTCATTGATAAATTTACATGAATAAGTGTTAAAATATTTTGGAATTATTGAAGTTTCATAAACCTAGTAGAAATTACTGTATTGTTGGTAGAATTACTAGATGTTAAATTAAAACCGGCCATTACAAGATATGACTTATACAGAAATTCCCATGCAACCAATAATCTCTCTAGGGAAAATACTCAAACCCCCACAACCATTTCTCATGTAGACAACAAAATCCAACTACTCATAGAAATAAGACATACCTTTTGAATGAGTTCATAGATCTAATGTACCTGATCATTGTAGACCTTCCTAGGAGCTTTCTTTCAAACTTTAGAGATCTTACATCTTGATATTATTAATTTTTTATGGATTTTCCCTCATGTACACGCCCTATTATACTTTTATCATGCATACGTACACACCCTATTATACCGTTAGCCCACGTACATCTCAGAAACTAGGGATTTTTTCTATATTTCTGAAACTCCAATTTTTTCGTCGTCAACCCTTCGTGCTACCTCAGACTTGAGTAGCTTAAAATGTATGAATGGGTACCTGCAATAAAACTTACACAATAATAGATATTCAATATTCTCAATAGGTGCTAATAGGAGATCCTTTCTCTCGTATTTATACTTCCATGTAGCTTCCTCAATGGGTTACCTTATAACCAACTTAACATAATTTCTTTCTTTTATGGCTAACCCAATTCTAACCACTTGTCTAATTCTAACCCACTTTTCTACAAATAATAAATTATCCACTTCTAGTTGGAACTAATTTATTTTTAATTATTTTCTTATTGAAACAACCTAACCCATGATTAACTGCTAGTTTCACTCACTTGACTAGTCAACTTCTTCTAGGAGCTTCTAGAATAATTTTGATTTCTTTGACTTCTAGATAACTCATGAGGCTCTCCAACTTCACAAGGCCATAAATATCTAACCATGAGGATTTATGTGGTGTTCTACATATCACCGAAAATAACATGACATGTACTATTCATCTAGAATAATTTTACCTACAAATATACTAACCCACATACCATTATACCTCAAACAAACTTAGATCCCTTAATCATACTATTGGGCTACCATAATTTTCTATCATACTTTCTTCAAGGGTTTACATCAATGAAGACCAATCCAATTAATTAGCAATCTCCCTCCTTGGCACTGATGGAAACACTTTGATGCAACATTGAAGTCATATCACTTATGCTCCCCCTATGACCATCACTCCCCTTGGAAACATGCCTTTGTGCCTCTCTCCAAGCATCTAACTCTCTATCCTGCATCTGGTGAATCTCTCCCCCTTTGTGTAACATCCCGCTCTTGCTAGCACATATTATCGACATATTATTTGAGGATACTAGTGTGCAAGTGATCTGATTATAGTACATGGTTATTGTTTCTCTTATGGATTCTTATGATGATGTTGATAGATTATGATTTAATGTTATTTGATATATGCGTATAATTTGTAAGTTAATATCGAAACCTTGTAAAATCATGAAACATGGTAGGATTTAATTAATTAATTAAGGATTGAAATTATTAATTTTAAATCCCCAAATAAAATTCTAAGCCTATTAAAAAATTAAGCCTGAGTCTAAAGTTTGGTGAGAATACTAAAACTAAGTTATAAATTAAATAAAATACGAAAGAGGTAAATCAATTTAAGAAATTAAGGAAGATGAAATAAGTCTAAAGAATTAATATAATATGCATGTGTGCATAAAATACCAAATTGGAATTTAAGATAAGAAAGGAATAAAGCATAAAAGAATGTGTACACATAGAAAGGTATCTAGAGTCTAGTTAACACTAGTCTAACTAGAAGAAGATTCTTATTTTAACTCAACTCATATTTAGTAAGGTGTCAGTCCTTAAATGAGAATAAAGAGAATAAAGAGACAACTAGGAGTGATTTAAGGAGCGCTTTTAGGATGGGTGAGGGAAATTAAATTAATTAAAATAAAATGTGGAATTAATTGTGTAACTTAGGGAGAGGATGACAAGTGTAAAGGGGGAATAATTCTAAATTATTTAATTAAAAAGTGAATTAATTGTGCAAGTGTGGATGTGTCATGGAGAATTTATATAAAAAAATGGCCTATATAAGAAGTGGATCACACTGGTTCTGGGTAAAGTTATGCTGCAGAAGTTTTGACTGGTTTTTCTTGCAAGAGTTGGGATACCCAGCTTGAGACAAAGTGGTGGCTCTAACTTGCAGGGAAAGTTGGGAGCTAGAGTAATTATATGGTTTTGTGTGTGTGGCCCCTTTGCGGCTTGGGGGGATAAGGGGGAAGAAGAGTACCCCTAGCATTGGTTGGGAGGTGCCGGTGAAGTCTTAGAGATTAGAAAACGGGTTCAAGGATAATGGGTGCAAATTTTCGAGTCATGGAACAATTTATCTTCCCAATATACTTAGAGTTGTAGTAAATTTTAATTCAATTAAATTATGGTCTAGTAGATTTTGTTATCTGATTGAAATCTCAAAGAAAGAAGAGGGGATTTCCTACTTGACGAATTGTGTAAATGTACATAAATGGATATTGTTGCCCATATATCACGGCAATCCCACCAAATTTTATTTACACTGGATATTTTTATGTATATGTATCATGAATATGTTGTGTTGTGAACATTACCGTTTGAATTTAGGAATTTGTACAGTAAAATTTTTTATATGACTTAGATTCGTGTGTAGGGATTTATCCTAGAATGTAAATATAATATGATAACCATGTTGGATTACTGAGAGGAGGGTTGAATCGGTAATAGAGAAATTAAATCATTTTTAATCACAATATGCAAGTGTTATATCAATGTATCATTATCATCCAACAGTTGTAGAGTAAATAAACAATGAACAAATGAGCAATCATACACATGCACAGTATACCAGGTTTTTTGCGTGGAAACTCAAAGAGGGATAAAACCATTGAATGCTTTCTCTTATATGTCTTTAATAATTACAGTCATTGGAAGCACCAACTTCATTTGTTTTCCAGTTGCAACTAGAAGGAGGCTCCAACCCCTTAGTTTCGCAAGCTACAACCTGAGGGAAGCTCCAACTCCCCAATTCTCTGGCTACAACCAGAAGGAGGCTGCAACCCCCTATGCTCTCCGGCTACAACCAGAAGGTGTCTACAACCACCTGTCCTTGCCCCGTCCAATTTCCATGATGTAGAAGTAGAATGATGGAACCACTGTCACACTATCACTGTGATATATATTGTTGTAAACCTATACCAATCAACCTACACCAAACAACATGTACTAATAACCTGAACCATGCATCAACCTATACCTCAACTTGTAATCAACTAGTACCATAAACAATTTCATCCATCATGCACCAACCTATACCAAACATAATGTAATCAACATGTATAATAAAAAAGTGCATCAACCATGCACAAACCTATACATCAACATGTACCATGAACAAGTGCATCAACCATGTGCCAAACCTGTACAAATAACATGTCACAACAACCTGTCCAAAAAACCTATCACAACAACTTGTCTCATCAATATTATCAATAAAATCATATCTACTCACCAAGATCAATCACCAAGACAACTCTCAAAGATTTTCATTAACCAATCATAACACAACAACTCATAATCATCACCAAGATCAATATGTGCTTCTAATAATATACCAATACAAGTATGTTACATCATCCATAAACCAGTGTCAAAACTACTACTAACAAGTGCCTCCAACCATGTACCAAGTATGTACCAATCACGTATCAACTACTCATCAACTATGACTCATCAATATGTACAAACATCATCAACTATACACCTCATATATGTGTCAACTCATCAACTACTTGTCTCAACCATGTACCCAACATGTACCTCAACCAAAAGCCCTCATCAATTTCATCATACAAATCTGATTTGTAACTTTGTAATAGACCTGGTGTATATGATCACATACCTTCAAACCTTCCTTAATTTTAACAACAAGAGAATAGCATTTTTATCAAACTTTACTTTAGTCTCACATGATTAATTTTGGATTAGTCAAAAGCCCTAACTTTTAATAATCATAACTATGTACATGTAATGAATAAAGATATGAAAATGGTACACAATGTTCTTCAGTGTATTTTATGCAATTCCTCCAAGTGTCACTACTTGTAACCTCACAAAAAATCAGTTATAGTAAAAATGGCATACCTTGTTCAATTTTGGCTTATTCTAGAGAGCGAATTTGTAGAGCGTGCCCTGCACAGAATATTTATTGTATGGATCCAAAAATTGTACACGGAATACTAAAGAATGAACTATAACCAACACATTTTTTCTTACTTAATTTGGATTTTTTATGAAGAAGTTATGACGTTTTTACCCGAAACACTTGTTTCAGACTAGTTTCAGGACTAGCCACAAACCCTATTTTCCACGACGTGTAAATCCAAAAATACAAAGACCCACAAGCTGAAATTTGTACCACATCTAATTGGATATGTTTCCTCAATGACCTCCCAATTTCAGGGTATGAATCATTCTATAAAAAACTTTATTGCGAAAATGGTGAGATAACCTGTAAATAACATACCCCAGAAAACATCATCAAAATAATTTATCCTCCCTTGAATTTCAGTCTTCTTTACTTCACCTTCCCTCTGAAATTTGGCTTAGATATCCTTTGGTTACCTCAGTAACTTTTAGATATTCAATATTCTCAAGTGTAATTAAAATTAGAGAGCTTTTCCTCTTATTTATTCTTTCATGTAGCTTCCTCAAGGGGTTACCTTTTAACCATCTTAACCCACTTTCCTTATTTTAGCATTAACCCACTTCTAATTTATCCATTAACTTTATTATTTAAATAAAAAAAATCGTATTCACTTTGACATATAGTACACTCATCACTTCACTTTATTATTTACCTTCTAAAATATTTTAAACCACCTTGACTACTTTGACCTTTTGGGGCTTCTAGATGACTCATGAGGGTTCTCCAACTTCACATGGCCATAACTCTCAAACCATGACGAGTTATGTGATGTTCCACATACCATTGGAAATGGAATGACATTTACTATCCATATAGAATAGTATTTCCAGAAAATATATCAAAACACATACCATTATCCATCAAACAAACTTGGGTCCATCACCCAAACCTGAGTTCTCCAACTTCTCATGGCCATAACTCTCTAACCGTAAGGAGTAATGTGACGTTCCACATACCGACGAAAACAGAATGACATGTAATATCCATATCGAATAGTATTACCTTCAAATATATTAAAACTCATACCACTATATATGAAACAACCTTGGGTCCATTACCCAAACCTTTGTGCTATCGAACTTTCTTCAAGGGTTGACACCAATCACTAAGGGTTGAAATCAATCTACAATATCACTCTCCAATGGTTGACATCAATGACAACCAACAATCCATACCAATTCCCATCAACCTAAGCCAACTTTTTGACAATCTCCCCCTTTGGCATTGATGGAAACACTTAGTCATGATAACATTCAAGCTTATACTCCTCATTAATGTTTCTATCTCTATCTGTTTGACATCAATGGAAAAGGGTATCTCCATTTGGGGCTACTCCCCCTRACTAAACTCTCCTTGGATCTTCTCCCACTATCTACATGCCTTTGATTTTTCTTTGTGTTTATAAGCCTTTGATTACTCACTCTCCCTTATATGAATAATATCTCCCCCTTTGACAAAGGGTATCACTCTGAATTCATATCGCTCATTCTTCCCTTGTGACAATCGCTCCCCTTGAAAGCATGCCTCTATGCTCTCTCTCCAAGCATTTACCTGTTCATCTGATAAATCTCTCCCCTTTTGTCATAAATAGAAAATGTATCTTTCCATCCGAGGTTACTACCCCTAACAAAACTCTTCCTAAAAATGATCTCCCAACCTGAATTGTATTATTTATGGTGCTTCCTCGTGTACATCTAACACATATAAGATAAGCATTAAAAATCATTCATTTTGGAGTAGAAATTACTCCTAGTCTCTGGAGAAGATACTCAAAGGCTTCCCGTGGAAGTGGTTTTGTAAAGATGCCTGCCATTTGTTCTTTTATTCCCACATATTCAACTCTTATTTTCTTCTCTACAAATTGTTCCTGTGGAAAGTGATACTTTATTGGAATGTGTTTCATCTTGGAGTGCATCACTGAGTTCTTTGGGATACTTATGGCGCTTGTATTATCACAATAGATTGAAATGGGATCATCATACTCAACCTATATATATGTCAAGTTTGTTTCATCCATAGAACCTGTGTACAACATGTTGTTGTTGCAATATACTCTGCCTCAGTTGTAGATAAAGATATTGATGATTGTTTCTTCCTTAAGCATGATAGTAAACACTCACCTAAGTAGAACACTGCTCCATTGGTGCTTCGTCGGTCATCAATGCAACCTGCCTAATATGAATCTGTGTAGGAAATAAGTGATAGATCCTTTCATTTTGGATGCCATAATCCAAACTCTTATGTTCCTTTGAGATATCTGAAAATCCTCTTCATTGCCAATACATGTGATTCCTTTGGTGTTGCTTGAAATCATTCCACTTTTCCAACTTCTTGCATTACATCTAGTCTGGATGTTGTCACATATAGTAAGCTACCAATCATTGACATGTATTGTCTCTAGTCTGTAGACTTTGAATCATTATCTTTTCTCAACTTGCAACTAGTTTGCATAGGAGTGGCAACTAGTTTGCAATCTTTTGTTATGAACCTCTTTAGCATTTATCTGATATACTTAGTTTGAGAAATAAAAATTCCTTGGTTTCTTTGACATATCTGAAGACCCAAAAAGAAGGACATTTCTTCAACTAATGAAAATTCAAATTCATTATGCATATCCTTTGCAAATTTCTTGATGTAGAGGTTGTTGTCTGCGCTTCCTTTCCATATTTCGTAGGGAGTTTTATCATTGTTGTTTCTGAGAATTACTCTTTTTTGTATGTGAACTATTGTATGCACTGCATGTGTCCAAAAAATATCTGTCAATTTGGAATCCATTATCATTGTTTGAGCCATTTCTTGTTTAATTATCATCCATTATGATAATGTTCATTTGTCTCTGAACGACTCTTTGAACCAATCTATGAATCCATGCTCTCGTCCATATTGTCCAAGACTCTACTTGCACAACTTTCCATATTGTTGACCCATTTATCACTATAATATCATGAAGTCTTGATTAATCCATCAAATTGTACTTATGTTAACTGAATACTCTGGATATATCTTCTCAAACTCTACAAGATGCTCGAAGGATGGTTCTTTGGTATGTCACAGCTATCGCATAGACTCCCCCTGTCTAATATTCATATTACCTAGAAGTCTCTAAGCCGGATGGCTCAGAACAATTCCTGCTCTGATGTGTATTCAACATCATCTTCATTGGTAGATTCATTATCTCTCTGAGATTTGACTTCTTTCTTTCTGTCTGTGGATTCATCTTTCACTACAATGTCTGAAAGTACAATCTCTTTAACCTATTCCTTATTTACATGTCCTTCTTTTCTTTCAATTATTTTCCAAACCTTTATGTATATGACATCTTTATTTTTCTCTGTAGAATTTGTCTCATCTCTTTCTTTTTTTCCAATCTTGCGATCTCTGGGACCTGGTCTTTGTTAACTTGTTATTCGTGTTTTCTTAAACATACTTTATTATATCTTATATCATTATTCTCTTTCATGGAAGTATCGATCATGCTTCTACAATAACTAGCTATGTTTACATAGTTATGACATTTGTAACATTCAATGTTACATGGGGCCACATATGCACTTATTGCTTGAACATATCTTTTATAATCCCTGCAATATGAAACATTATGTCCAAAATTAGTACAATAAAAACAATGACCATAAAAGAATTTTTCATAACTCGGAGTGAATGATCTTCTTTGTGGTGTACTCCTTCCAAATTGATGTCTTGACTAATCATGATCATGATTGAAGCTTATGTGTGGCTTGAACATGAATGGTCTTATTGAAGATGTATTTTCAATAGTTTTCTTAGGTTATGGTTGACCATGATTCCTTCCTTTGAGTACTTTTCTATAACTCTTTATGTTTTATTCATTCTTATTTTCTAACAACCTTGAGTGCTTCTCTTCATTCTCTATAACTGATGGGGATGTTTATGTCTCTTCAACGTTCATGTTGATCTTGATGATTTTACTTCTCAACGTGACAACTTCTTATTCAATCTTCTCAACCTCTTCTTCTTTATTCATTATCTGAGACTTCATGACTTCTTATGTTCTTTTCACTTCTTCAAGTTGAATCTTTAATGTGATTATTTCTTCTTCAAGTCTTTTCTCTTCTTGACCAAACTCTACCTCAAGCTAGTTCAGATCGTTAGTTCTTTCCTTAAGATTATCTTTGAATATCTTCTCTCTCATTTATGTTTCTTCCTTATGTGCTTCTAGGTTGGCTTCCAAATACTTCTTTTGATATTCAATATTTTCTTCGACATTTTTGGCTTCTTCTAGTTGAGTTCTTAAGTTCTATATGACCTATTGGGCTTCTTCAAAAATGTGAACACTTTCCTTTTGTTTCATCAATTCTTTCTTGAGTGACTTGTTTTATTCTCTTAGTTCATCTAAATAACTAATCAATTCTCTCGTGATTATGTACTCTTCATCTTTTGAATATATTTGGCATAGTGAACGTAATTATTCTTGATCTATATCTACATCTTCTTTGGCATTTTTTGAATCCGTGATGGGTGAAGAATATATTTCATGTAAGTTATACCAAAGTTCTCCGGTTGATGAAAATTTACCAACCTTTTCTCTTACCAGATTAGGTAATCCTTCCTAGATGAAATCCATTGATATTTTGTTATTCTTCTTCAATCCCTGGTTGGATGCAATCTTTGCCCTTTTGAACTATCATATCTTGTAACAACTGATAGTCAAATATAATTTCCATGTGCCTGTAAAAATACTTTCATATTTCTTCTCCATATCGCATACTTCAAACCATTATGACCATTAAAACTTTGTACCCCATTCTCAAAATAATCCATGATCTCCTTCCAGTCGTTAAATTGTTTCCTGAAGGAACCGGCTCTGATACCAATTGTTGGATTACTGAGAGGGGGGGTGAATCAGTAATAGAGAAATTCAATCCTTTTTAACCACAATATGAAAGTGTTATATCAATGTAGCATTATCATCCAATAGTTGCAAAGTAAATAAAAATGAAAAAATGAGCAATCATACACTTACACGGTACACCGGTGTTTTTACGTGGAAACCCAAAGTGGGAGAAAACCATGGAAATTTTTTTCTTATATGTATTTAAGAATTACATTCATTGGAAGCACCAACTTCATTCATTTTTCAACTGCAACTGGAACGAGGATCCAACCCCCTAGTTTCTCAGGCTACAACCTGAGGGAAGCTCCAACTCCCTAATTATTTGGCTACAACCAGAAGGAGGATACAACCCCCTATGCTCTCCAACTACAACCGGAAGGTGGCTACAACCACATGTCCTTTCCCCATCCAACCGCCTTGACGTATAAGTAGAATGATGGAACCACTGTCACACTATCACTGTGATATACACTATTGTAAATCTGTACCTATCAACCTGCACCAAAAAACCGGTACCAATTAGCTAAACCATGCATCAACCTGTAATAAACTTGTACCATAAACAATTGCATCAACCATGCACCAACTTGTACCAAGTAACCTGTAATCAACCTATACCATAAGCAAGTGCATCAACCATGCACCAACCTATACCTCAACCTGTACCATGAACAATTGCATCAACCATGCACCAAACTTGTACACATAACATGTCACAACAACCTATCCAAACAACCTATCACAACAACCTGACTCATCAATATTATCAATTAAATCATATCTACTCACCAATATCAATCACCAAGAAAACTCTCAAATATGTGCATCAACCAAGCATAACACAACAACTCATAATCATCACCAATATCAATATGTGCTTCTAATAATATACCAATACAAGTATGTTACATCATCCATAAACCATGTGTCAACAATACTACTAACAAGTGCCTCCAACCATGTACCAAGTATGCATCAATATCTTTGATAGCATACTAAAATAAATATCTTTGATAGCATCAGATGAATAAATTATTTAGGGAGTTATGTATACATTAAATTTGTTGATGTAATGTATTAAATGTTGGAATTCGATGGTTTATTTGGCAAAGATACCCATGATGATATATCAGTGATACATATATAACACCGTGTATATAGTGTTAGTGTGAACAAAAGATTGTCAATGTTTAAATATAATTAAATAAGTAGTAATTATAAACATATAGTTTAAGGACAAAAAACTTCCTCCCATTTTATATGATAAAGAATGTAGAAATTAATATATTACTTTCTTAGGCTATAAAAAGATGTAGGTTCACTTATATTATTTATATAAATATTGAGAAGGAATTTGTATAATACATTGTGGTATAATTTATAACATAAGTTGTTGTGGTACAATTGGTGACACAAAGATTGTATAATAAATTTTGTTGTAAGGTTTTAAAAGAAAAAATAATGAGTTAAACTTTGATTAATCCAAGCTATTTATTTTTATGTTTTGAAGGACCTTATTATATTCCATTTTATTGACATAAATGTCAATAGTTATGATTAGCGTTTAATAAGGTGTGGTTGGAAATTAAGGATTCAATGTTATATATAGTATTGGAACTTAACTTTTACTTGGATTTTAGACATAAGAAATATCGAGAAACCTTTGTGCAACTTGAAGTAAGGAAAATTGAAGAATGTATTTCAATTTCTCCATATGACATACTTAGATATTTTACTTAGCTTAGTATTTTGAGAAATAATAAAATTTAGAATTGTTCATCTCCTTACATAGATGGTTATTCTTTATTGTTGACTCTAGTTAATTTTAGACTAGGATTGATTACGGGCATAGATACCTCCTTGTTCCTTAGAACAGTCGCAAGCTATGAGACCTTAAGTAATCAAAATCAATGGGATGAATCATGGGATTGAGTGTTTCTTATGTGTTCAGGAGGTCCTAACCATGCATGATAGGTTGGGAGGGTGGTTATTTTATATTCAGTGACATGGTTGATAATTATTTATATTGATATCAATGAAGTGTCGTTGGTGATGTTATTAATTTATGTAGAGACTATTAAATTCCTATTACGAAAAAAAAAAATTGTCTTTTGTACATCATTTTTCGTTTTCGTAATGGAAGGGACGTGTCACTTTGACATCAATATCAAAGGTAACTTATCATACAAGGATTCTCCCCCTAACACAGAGATACACATAAACGTATATATATGTATAGATTTATTTCAAATCCAATTATACATAGATAGTTCCGCCTAGAAATTTAATTACAGGAATAAACATACAATTGTAGATATATCTGTTTTGAGTTCATTTATACATGGATAAATCTTCCTAGAAATTTAATTACAGAAGGAATATTTCCAGAATTTGGTCATTCATACCCTTTCAACGAACAAAAGGAATTGTAACATTCATTCAGAATTTAAAACAACATAAGAAGAGTTACTCAACTACATTCTTTTGAGGTATTTGGTCATCTGTTATAAACTTCACACAAACGAACAGATAGGTATTGTTTCTTGAAATATTTCTTAAAGTCAGACCATTCCATCTGTTTCTCTTTTAAGCCCTTAGCCAATTTCAGATCTTGCCACCAAATGCTGGTTTTTCCTTTCAGATTGTAAATGGCCATATGACCTTCATATTGTTGGAATAGTTGTATATCTGGAAATATTTTTTGATGTCTAATAACCATGCTTCAACTTCCTCTCCTTTTCTAGATTCTCCATCAAAGGTAGCTGGTTTAATTTTCTTAAATTCTCCTTCAAGGTGGTCTACTTGTTTTCTTTTTCTGTCTACTTTTGTTTTATCCTCAGCTGAAGGTGTACCTTTAGATGAATTGTCCCCTTTTTCTTCTTCAGACCTGGAATTCTTGGAGGCCCTTTTGCTGACCCGTTCTTCATTGTTATTGTCCTTTGGGATTTTCTTTGTCACTATATTGCGCAGCATGACTTCATTTATTTCCTACTGCTCCTATTGTGATTTCTTTAGTTTCTCATTGTTGGCTTTGAAAACGTGCAACTCAACAATGAGATTCCTCAAAATTTCCAAAACTTCAGTAGGTGAGCTTCCTTCACTATTATGTCTCTGATTTTTAGGAAGTCTTTGTTTAGGATTCACATCAAGTCTGATTTATGCATCATCCTATGCTGTCATGATTAACACAAAACATAAAAGGGTTTTTTGTTTGCAACAATAAAGGCTTATTAGTTTTACATAAAAAAAAAATATGATAAATAAATCAGATGGCCCTATTCAAGGTCCAAGTGTTGTAACCTTCCCTCTTATACCATATGTAATGAACCTCAATTTCGTCATAAAAAAAATAAAAATAAAAAATCTTCTAAGGGTCATTAAGCTCTAAACCTTTAAAATAGATTTATAATAAGAGAAATATCATTTTATTCCTATTGTTAAACTGTGATACCCCATGTATTTAGTTTCTCTTTCCTAAAATTACAGACCCATAATCTGGCATTTTCCTTTCAACTTTCATTTAAGTCATACTAGCTTTGGTAAGCGGTTATAAGTTTATACTTGGTAATAAAATGGAAAATAAACATAGGCCTAGGACTTAGGACCCTAGCCTCTTCTTTAAAACATACTTCCATATACGCGCCCAAGCCTAAACTCCAAGACCTCGAATAAACTTTATACGCATAGTAATGGGAGTCGAAATTAATTACTTTATCATTAGATTTAGTTGGTTGGCCTTTTTCATGGATGTCCAAGGACTTCAATGCCTTCCTCGGAAATTCTTTGGTTAATTGGGAGTCCTTCCATCACAATGCAGCCTACCCATCTTCCTAGTTAGACACAAACCCTAAGCTAAAAATTGGTTAAAACTTATCAGATTTAAGCGAAGTCTAACTACCAGTGTTAACTGGACTAGTAGTAACTAGAGGTTGATATTTTTCGAAACGTAGGTTTCAAGGAGACCCATCCTTGTCCTTGTAAATACATTAAATATGACAGGAGGTGTTGACAGTTAGGAGTTAAACTCTGTCTGGCCATTAATGGAGGTGGATCAGGAATGAGAGCCAACCCTGTACCCTCATCCAACCCAAGCATTCCAAATCACTCATTTCACATGGCGTGTTTCCTGTTGTACCCACCGCATTCAATATGCGTGGGGTTCATGTTTTAGGGTAACAGTAGTTGTTTGTTGTCATTTTTGTGCAAGCCTATTCCTATATGGGCTCTGTGTTTCCCCATTTTTTTCTTGACTTCACTCTACATGGGGAGTATGGTGGATTGGAGTGCCTCCTGGGACTATTCCTGCTATTGGTAAGTGGCCATTCTATTGTATAATTTTTACTCAAACATTCTACAAGTTATTTTTTGTCTTTTTACGACTTACTGTTATTTTTATTCTCTTCCAACGTGTTTCACACAGGTAGTGTCTTACCCGTAATTCCTTTTTTTAAATCTCATCCCACACTCATTGTTCTCATTCATTGAATTTCTCTCTGTACTATCCCATACTATGCTTCATCAAGATTGTGGTCGGAAGTTTATTTTGGTTAAGGTATTGTATGTGCTTGTATGCTATACCTATTTCAGGACATTGGAATCTCTATGGCAAGTCGTTTTCTATCCTGGTTGAGTTTATGGAAAAAAATGTTTTCAACATCGTATTGACCCTGCATTCCCTTTCCTAAACTTATTCACATAGTGCTAGATAGATTGTTGGTACTGTTTATTTTCCCTTTATATATTTTGAATTAAACATTGGGTTTATGTTTATCATGTGATTTATATATGTAACCAACATTCGTGTATTTGTTCTCTGTACTATTTTCTTTGATTAATCATTGATTCTTGCCACTAATGGTGGGCCACTTTGATTTGTGAGGGTACCCATCAGTCAAATTTGGTCTCCTCTTCCCATTTTTTCCTAGATGGTACACAGTTTTTCGCAACAGAGAAAGGTTTCGAATCCCTCCAACTAAAGTTAAGTGTTACTTCGGCTATTCCTTCCTATTTTTATTTAATCCTCTTATTTATGTTGGACAAGTTGTAAAGGTTTTGTCACAATATGTGAAGGGGTTTTTGGCCACGCGAATACATGGAGGACAACCTCTGTCATCCGCTTAAGAGGTATTTGGGTTCCATTCTGCTCTTTCAAGAAGCTTATATGACTCAAGGTATAAAGAAAAGTTAACTCTTTGTGATAGAGATAAATCATTTTATGTTGGATGTTACCTCTGTTATTTAATTTCACAGGCCAATAGAAGGGTCAATTTGAAAACTGTAAGCTTGGTCGAAAGGGATCAAGTCAGATTTCTTTTACTATGTCCTAACTCGACATTATTGGAATGGAAAGACGATTTACAATTTTATTCTTGCCATCCTGTAATTAAATGATATGACTTAAGTGTTACTTATCCTTTTCATTCCTCTAGCTTTACTTTCAATCTTTATCATCGTAGGTCCTTAGAAAAATTAGAGTATTGGGTGTATAAATTTTTGGTATTTACAGTTATAACATTTCAACCTGAACTTGTAATAGACTACTTATTTCATTCCGAACTTTATTCAATATTTTTCTTAATTTACATTACTCCTATGGATATGAATTGTCTGAAGCTATATTGTTTCCGGTCACAGTTGGTATTGACTAGATATGCGCACTAGGTAATTAGACAGGTCTGGGTCTAAGAGTTTATGATTCTGTCAATTATATCTGAATAATCTTTCTTTATACAAATGTAATCATATATATGTGGCCATTATTTAATGGTACAGTGGGGTGATATATAATTTTTAGGTCTTTTTGTCTACATTTCTTAAAAATGTGCACAACACTTTATAATGGTACAATGTCTTACTATGCAATCTATGGTAGTGCTTTGTGTCAAAGAAAAAAACATATGTATATTCAAACTATTTCCAAAGGATGGGTCCCCCGGTGTTAATTGAACTAGTAGTAACTAGAGGTTGATATTTTCCAAAACGTAGGTTTCGAGGAGACCCATCCTTGTCCTCATAAATACATTAAATATGACAGGAGGTGTTGACAGTCGGGAGTTAAACTTTGACCGGAAATTAATGGAGGTGGATGAGGAATGAGAGCCAACCCTGTACCCTCATCCAACCCAAGCATTCCAAATCATTCATGTCACATGGCGTGTTTCCTATTGTACCCATCGCATTCAATATGCACAGGGTTCATGTTTTAGGGTAACAGTAGTTGTTCGTTGTCATTTTTGTGCAAGCCTATTTCGAGATGGGCTCTTTGTTTCCCCATTGTTTTCTTGACTTCACTCTATGTGGGGAGTATGTTGGCTTGGAGTGCCTCCCAGGACTATTCCTGCTATCAATAAGTGGCCATTCTATTGTATAATTTTTACTCAGATGTTCTACAAGTTCTTTTTTGTCTTTTTACGGCTTACTATTCTTTGTATTCTCTTCCAATGTTTTTCATGAAGGTAGTGTCTTTCCCGTAGGTCCTTTTTTTAAATCTCCTCCTACACTCGTTGTTCCCATTCATTGAATTTCTCTGTACTATCCCATACTGTGCTTCATCGAGATTGTGGTCGGAAGTTTGTTTTGGTTAGGGTCTTGTATGTGCTTGTATGCTATACTTATTTGATGATACTGGAATCTCTCTGGCAAGACTTTTTCTATCCTGGTTGAGTATATGGAAAAAAAAGTTTTCGGCATCGTATTGACCATGCATTCTCTTTCCTCAACTTATTCACAGAGTGCTAGATATATTGTTGGTAATGTTTATTTTCCCTTTATATATTTTGAATTAAAAATTGGGTTTATGCTTATCATGTGATTTATATATGTAACCAACATTCCTGTATTTGTTCTCTTTACTATTTTCTTTGATTAATCATTGATTCTTATCACTAATAGTGGGCCCATTTTATTTACAAGGGTACTCATCAAAGATATTTGGGCTCCTCTTCCCCTTTCAGTCTGGATGGTATGTGGTTTGTCTCAACAGAGAAGGGTGTTGAATCCCTCCAACTAAAGTTAAGTGTTACTTCGGTTATTCCTTCCTATTTTTATTTAATCCTCTTATCTATGCTTGACAAGTTGTAAAGGTTTTGTCACAATATGTGTAGGGGTTTTTGGCCATGTGAATACATGGAGGACAACCTCTGGCATCCACTTAAGAGGTATTCGGGTTCCATTCTACTCTTTGAAGAAGCTTAGACGACTCAGGGTAGAAAGAAAAGTTAACTCTCTATGATAGAGATTAATCGTTTTATGTTGGATGTTACCTCTGTTATTTAATTTCACAAGCCAATAGAAGGGTCAATTTTAAAACAGTAAGTTTGGACAAAAGGGATCAACTCAAATTTCTTTTACTATGTCCTAACTCAACATTATTGGAATGGAAAGTCGATTTACAATTTTCTTCTTACCATCCTGGAATTAAATGATATCACGACTAAAGTGTTACTTATCCTTTTCATTACTATAGATTTACTTTCAATCTTTATCATCGTAGGTCCTCGGAAAAATAAGAGTATTGGGTGTATAAATTTTTGGTATTTACAGTTATAACATTTCAACTTGAACTTGTAATAGACTACTTATTTACAGTTATAACTCTCCCTAGCTCAGGATGCTAATGTTTGTTTTGAAAACTTTGGAGATTTGTACTCACAGCCTAATCCAAAGTGATAACCCTAGTCTATTGTTGGTGGAAGATCCTAAAAACAAAAATGTTCTAGATAATTTTTAATTAGCGTTCATTTTACAATTGTTCTTTACTCAAAGGGTGTACGAAAGTGAAACGGATGGAATGAGGACTCAATTCCCAAAAATATGCATGAAAGATGATAAGCAATCATTTATTTTCAATGAATGCCTATTTAAGAGAAAGAGAAAGAGTCGTTTTCACTTTCAAACACTAATATGAAATGTCCTCAATCAATTGGTTCTCAATCGAATCCAATGTAATGCTAAAACATTTTCAAAAATGTATTCTAATATGCAAACCAATCACTAATATGTGTCTTTTTCGTTTGTATGAGAATGATGATTAATTCAATGCAAAAAAATTCTCCTACCAACTACCCTTTCAGATCAAGGAGATTCGGACAAGTATGATCAGATTTCTCACACACAACACACACCCTCTTGTTGTGATCGAAACAAGAAGCAAACAGAAAACAAAAGATAACAAAGAAAAATCAAACAATTCACACAAAAGAGAGATGTTCAAGAACAATGACCTCAAAAAGAACCAAATGAGAATATTCGTAGACTTCTGATGTCCTTCACCAAAGTTTCTGCTCAATCAGACAAGAGAGAAAAAGGCAATGGATCGATTCCAAGTTCTCAACAGGAACAAAGACTCAAAATAAGAGAAAAGGTCACCAAATATGAACAAAAAATCACCTACTTCTCAAAAAGAAGAGGGTCATATGTCATTAGGAAGATGTAATGAAACATCAAGAAGTTGGACAAGGGAAAAAACAGAGACTGAGTTGCAAAAAACACAATTCTGGAAGGTATTTTTTCCAAGGAGAGGTTGGCGCTCTAGTGTAAGGGCCACCAGAGTGTTATAAAGCTCTGTCTAAGGCCTCTAGGGAGTGTTGGCACTGGGCTAACATGGGCACAGGGGCGCCAGGCTCAAAAAACTCAGAAAAATGTCAAAAAAAACAAAAAACTCAGTCAATTTTTTGTCAACCAGGATGCATGTGATGGACTAAGGATTCAATCAGCAAGTGAAATAATATATAAGGGGTGAACAAGGCCTATATAAAACAAAGGGTAAGACAAGGTCTATGAGGAAAAACCAAAACCAAAATTTTCAATTCAATTCCCCAGCGGAGTCGCCAGTTTCTGTTGAAGGAAAATCTTCCTGCATATAGGTAGATCTCCTCAAAGAGATAGACTCTTAACTCTAAGACAGAAAGTGCTTCTCATGGTCACTGGCTTCCTTTTAGTCTTACATAAACTAATGCATGACGAGGAAGGAGGAAAGACGTACCTTTTACCAGTGTTTGTCCCTGCACGCTTCGAGTTGAACTCCAACCTTGAGCTCCTCGATAAGCCCTGTAGACAAACAAAGTACAACCACTTCCTATTCTATCGAGATTAGTTCGAATCAGACCTATCTACTTAGAGACAAATTCATGTAATTTTAAACACAAATTAGAAATAAATAGGCCAAGCATATTACATTAATGAGGACAAAACATTACTTATAGCCATAGATGGAATGTAGCAGTTTCGTCAAGTTCTCCCTGCCTAACCCTTGCTCAAAAGCTCCACGATCGAAATGACGATACCTTCGCTGATTAGCCTCCACTTCACTGTGTGTTTCCTATGATATCATAGGTTTCATGATTCTCATCCCTTCTCCAAATATCACTTATGAGATCATAAGTTTGGTATGATTCTCCATCCATATCCCTTTCACCATGAGAAAGCCTGCTTATATAGGTTTAGAGAGGCTCAACCACTTGAGATATTTTTGGGGTAAGTTGAGGATTTTCCTCCTTGAGTTAGGGATCTTCCCTAAGATCATGGTTGGACTAGGGATTTGAATCCAACTACCTTCCAAGATTGAAAATATCTTTCCCCCATTCTTCTCAACAAACCAACTGCTACCCAAAATAGGTAGCACTCCCTCAAAAGGGGTGTCAATGTGTTATAATGCTCCTTAGCAAGGTGTAGGGGGAACCAGCACTCCCAAAAGAAGTAGAACTCCTCCAAAAGGGAAGAGGTAGTGTTATAACGCTCCCATATAGTGTATAGAGGAGTGCTCTCCTCCAAAAACTCAATTTTTGTGGTTCTTTCAGATGGCAAGAGGTTCATAAGCCTAGTCAACCATTCCTCCTCTTCCAAATCAAGTGTTTGACATGTGTCAAGTGTCCTCTTTATGTTGTTATAGGTATGACATAGGCATCATAGCAGTATACTTTTCCTGACACTTGCAACACTTGTGAGAAAAATGTGACACTTGCAACACTTGTAATGACGACACTTGCGACACTATCGAAGTGAGTAATTTCGATGTGTAATAGATTGCCCCCCAAAGTATGAAGTTATAAGATGAGAATTGATGACTGAAATGCTTTGTAGGCTTTCAAGCAAGGGTATAGACGTAGAGAACTAGACAAAAGTTGCGCACAAACATCCAACAAATATTATGACATGTTTCAAACCCAAGGCAGGCATACCTATGCTTGGATGATAAAGACTTGCAAGATATGGCCACCATAAAATACACTGTGGATCCATAATTGTATTGATAAAAAGGTATAGCCACTGAAAATACATTGTGGATCTATACTCTTATGACATGAATTGATCGTAGCCATGAAGAATACACAGTGGATCTATGAGATGACAAGACATATCCATGACCAATACAAAGTGGATCTATGTAACAATATATGTGTCATTGTTCAAGAGAAACTCCTGCGCAACCTGGGGAAATTACATATCAGAGCGATCACTCAACCCAGGGTATTCTTACCGGTCCCGATGTAGTATGAATCTAACCATGTGAATAGATGTCCTAATGTCGAACAATGTAGAAACCACTTGATTACCGGTCAATGATGTAAACCGTTAACAAGCACGAGGGAGATCACCATTAATGTCAATGATTCCCATGGTACTCTAGTACATTCCAACGAATGTGAATGGATGAGATGAAGTCGAACATCCGTGGAATCATCCGATCAGAGGTCAATGATGTAAACCCACTGTTGAATGTGAAGAGGCCTGCCATTGAGGCATACAGGTCCCAAAGTACTAATTGGTTTCTAAGTCTAGTCCTTGGATAATTTTTTGAAGTCGACGGGAATAGACTCGTCGAAGGAGAGCCTTGATGTATCCCCCATCAACGACACAAAATTGTGATGGTTGACTCCCAAGGTGGATACATCCCTTGAACACTGAGGCACAATAGCAGAAACATGACATGGACCAAAACACGATGATGCAATGGATACTGTGACTTTCGTCGGGTGACCCAAAGGAGTAAGAAAAACTCAGAGGATTGGTTCAGTGTAGAGGTTCAGTGGATTAATATGTGTGCAAAGACAAAGTGTTGTGTTCAAGGGAGATTCTAAGAGTTACTTGGTAATGTTCTCAAAAACCTATTTGGCTTGCTTCTTTAAATTTTTTCCCCCATCCAGATAGACAAGTACCTCTTTTTAATTTAACGAGCTGGAGGAGGGTAACACATGCTCAATATGACTCACCTTCAGTAAGTCCCTCTTCCTTTTTAATGAACTGGAAGAAGTAAGAGTTCGGTCCCGTATGGGCCTATCAATGTTTGTTTAAC
>SNQJ01S0173038.1:40321-57488 GCA_010110895.2 Picea sitchensis
CGCTCCTCCAAAAGGGCAGAGGTAGTGTTATAACGCTCCCATATAGTGTATAGGGGAGTGCTAGCACTCCTCAGAGAGGTATAGGGGAGCGCTCTCCTCCAAAAACTCAATTTTTGCAGTTCTTTCAGATGGCAAGAGGTTCATAATCCTAGTCAACCATTCCTCCTCTTCCAAATCAAGTGTTTGACATGTGTCAAGTGTCCTCTTTATGTCATTATAGGCACTACATAAGCATCATAACAGTATACTTTTCCTAACACTTGCGACACTTGTGAGAAAAATGCGACACTTGTAATTATGACACTTGTGACACTATCGAAGTGAGTAATTTCGATGTGTAACAATCCATAATGTCTCATATTCCTTCTCATTCAATGTTATACGAGAGAGGAAGTCTCAGCTAAGTAATATGATTTTATAAAATTTAATTTAGAGAGATACACATAAACTTATATATATGTATAGATTTATTTCAAATCCAATTATACATAGATAGTTCCATCTAGAAGTTTAATTACAGGAATAAACATACACCTGTAGATAGATCTGTTTCGAGTTCATTTGTACATGGATAATTCTGCCTAGAAATTTAATTACAGAAGGAACATTTCCAGAATTTGGTCATTCATACTCTTTCAACGAACAAAAGGAATTGTAGCATTCGTTCATAATTTAAAACAACAGAAGAAGAGTTACTCAACTACATTGTTTTTAGGTATTTGGTCATCTGTTATAAACTTCACACAAAGGAACAGATTACATCCATGGAAAATATTTCACTTTAGCACTAACAAATGCATTACATCAGATATATATATATATTCGTTCAAATAGAGAAGGAAACCATTAACATATCTTAACCAGTTCGTGGGAAGACAAAGGGAACAACCACATTCCTCCCAACCATAGAACAGGGCAGCCAAATCACTTGTCATGTTCACCTCCTAGACTGACCATGAATCCATGACTGAAAACTTGGAATTTTCTCTTCAACAATGTCTTCCTCTTTCAGTAGTCTTCTTCTTGCCTCACACTCAGCAATTAGTGCTCATAACAGCAAGTATTCAATAGTTCTTTCCCTAGTGTCCTACCTCCTCACATATGTTATATATCCAAAAAATATTTTTGCCTAGGTATTTTCCCTCACTTGAGAATTTTAGCAACTTTCTAAATCCCTAATTTTTAGGGGATGCCAATGGCCAAATCCCTGATTTTCCACTTGTAACAATCAGCCTTGAGGTAGTTCCAACATGTTCCCCACTCTTGGAGTCATGGTCAGCTGATTTTAGCATGGTTGTTCCATTTTTCCTCCCACAATGATTATAAAATATTATGTTTTCATACAAGTGTCATAGTCAAATAGTTAATTGGGTCAAATGAGATCTCTTCCCTACAGTCATAATAATTAATTACAATTTACCAAATTCGAAATTCGGAATTTCCATAAATGGAAAAAAAAAATTCAAATTTGAATTTACCAAAAATGAAATAATTTCAAATTCAAAAATAATTTATTTTTGGGGATGTCACAAGATGCTCCCCCTAATTGAACTCTTCCTAAACCTTCTCCCCCAATGTGAACTATCCTCTTGATTGTGCTTCCTCGTGTAAATCTAAAACATATAAGATAATCATTCAAAATAATTCATTTTGGAGTAGAAATTACTTCGAGTCTCTCGCAAAGATACTAAAAAGATTCTCTTGCAAGTGGTTTTGTGAAGATATATGCAACCTGTTCTTTTGTTCCCACATATTCAACTCTGATGTTATTCTATGCAACATGTTCCCGTAGAAAGTGATACTTGATTGAAATGTGTTTCATCTTGGAGTGCATCACTAAATTATTTGAGATAATGATAGCGTTTTGTATTATCACAATATATAGGAATGGACTCATCATACTCAACATGTACATCTATCAAAGTTTTTTTTCATCCATAGAACCTGTGTACAACATGGTGTTGTTGAAGTATACTCTTTTTTGACTGTAGACAATGATATTGATGATTGTTTCTTGCTTAGACAAGATACTAAACACTCACCCAAGTAGAATGTCATTCCATTGATGCTTCGTCGATCATCAATGCAACCTTCCCAATCTGCATCTGTGTAGGAAATAAGTGATATATATCCTTTCCTTTTGGATACCATAATCCAAACTCTATTGTGCCCTTGAAATATATGAAAATCCTCTTTACTAATAGAACATGTGATTCATTTGGTGTTGTTTGAAATCATGCCACATGTCCAACTACTTGCATTACATCTGGTCTAGATGTTGTCACATAAAGTAAGCTACCAATCATTGACTTGTACTGCCTCTGATGGGTAGACTTTGAATCATCATATTTTCTCAAATTGCAACTAGTTTACATAGGAGTGTTAATTGGTTTGCAATCTTTCATTCTGAACCTTTTTAGCATTTCTCTAATATACTTAGTTTGATAAATAAAATTTCCTTGGTTGTTTTGACATATCTGAAGACCCGAAAAGAATGATAGTTCTCCAAGTAATGGATATCCTTTGCAATTTTTTCTCTTAACATGTCATCATCACTACCAAAAATAATATCATCAACATAAATTTCAATTAATAAAATATGATCTGAGTTACCTTGATGTAGAGGTTGTTGTCTGCATTTCATTTTCTAAACCTTGTTTTCCATAGATATTTATCAAGTCTAGAGTACCATTCTTTGAGAACCTATTTTAGACCATATAAGGCCTTCTTCAACCTTCACACATAATATTAATTCAGTGATAGTTGAAATCCTTTTGGTCGCTCAATGTAGACTTCTTCTTAAATTTACCCATTTATAAAGGTTTATTTCATGTCCATCTAATACACTTTAATATTCTTGGAGAATCAATAAGCTAAGATCAATCTGATTACTTCCATTATGTCAACTAGGGAAAACATCTCTTCAAATTCGATACCTTCAACCTATGCATATCCTTTACATACCAATCGAGCTTTGTTCCTGGTAACATGTCCATCTTCATTCAATTTATTTCCGAAGATACACTTTGTGCCAATCACATTCTTGTACCTTGGTCTTACAACCAATTCCCAAGTGTCATTCTTCTTTATTTGATCTAACTCTTGATTCATGGCCTTTTTCCAAAATTCATCCTTATTGGCTTCTTTAAAAATGTTTGGTTCAATCAAAGATAAGAGTGTTAGGTGAAGTTGTTTTGGTGAACGTATTT
The DNA here is from genome assembly GCA_010110895.2 of Picea sitchensis. Classification (NCBI taxonomy): domain Eukaryota; kingdom Viridiplantae; phylum Streptophyta; class Pinopsida; order Pinales; family Pinaceae; genus Picea; species Picea sitchensis. The sequence goes on from SNQJ01S0173038.1 coordinate 43,531, forward strand.
TTCTTTTAGTCTCAATTCCTGCATCTTTTTTCTCGATAATATGATATGAAAGATGATTCTTCTATACTCGTTCGCTAGGTGTCTTTGGAGGTACTTGTTGAACTTACTCTTCTACTTCTATCTTATCTTCTTCCTCTTCCCCTTATGCATCTTGTTCATCCTTTTATTTTTCTTTGTAAACCTGTTCCATTGATTCATTTTCTTCTTGCTTTAATTTTCGTCCACTTGTTTCATCAACTATTACATTGATTCTTTACACAACTTTGTTGAGCCTTAAATTGTAAAACTTGCATGCTTTCCTTGTACTTGAGTAACCAACACAATAGTCAAATTTTCTCATTCTTCGATCTTCTTTCTTGATGTAGCATTTTCTTCTGAACACTCTGAAGTGTTTCACATTTGTTGTTCTTTCTTTCCATGGCTCATAGGGAGTTTTTTCACTGGTAACCAACACACAAGTCAAATTTTCTCATTCTTCATCTTCTTCTGATGTGTGCATTTTCTTTCCAACACTGAATGCACACACCCACACAACAACACAATGAACCACCACACCAACCACCACTGATAAATCCATTAACATTGTTCGAGCTATTTCTTGTGCCATCCTGTTCTTTCTTTCAACCAATCCATTTTATTGAGGTTTCATAGTGCCAAAGAATTTCATTTTTATTCTATGCTTGTTGTAGAAATCCATAAAAAAAATTGTAACATCCATCTCTTGCAAGCACATGTTATTGACTTATTCTTTGAGGACACTTGCGTGCAAGTGATCTGGTTATAATATATGGTTATATTTTTGCCTATGGATTCTTATGATGGTGTTGATGGATTATGATTTATTTTGTTTGATATCTATGTATTGATAGATGTTATTGATGAGTTTCCCTTGAGTGTGCAGGACACTTGACAGATTTAGGATACTGATGGCATCAATGGACCTCTTTGGACTCCAGATTGAATCAGGGATTGTATTGTATTGGTTTGAGTATTTCATTCATTCATATGTGACATATGATCAATTATATTATGATATTGTTTATGGATCATTGATAGTGTTTCATTGATGGATGCAGGCTGACGATTTTTTGTTAATTTGACTCACATAAGGAGTAAATGGGTCATGCACATAGACCATATATTGAGAGAGAGGTGTGGAAGAATCTCTCTCGCAACCTACTAGCGCTCTCGCCATGGCTTGAATTGTAGGTTAACAATTACCTAGTTGGAGAGATCCACGATGTCATGAGGGAAGATTGAGATAGTTTCTCACGAAGATTTATAATGGATGCACAATAAGGCAGGGTCCTTATTCCTTACAAACCCTTAGTCTCTCACAAGGTCACTCGAATGGAGTGTTGACTCTAGGGGTTGGAAAACTACCAAAACCAATCAAAGGAGAGTGGCACCCTTGGACCACGAAGTGTGTCCTGAAGGGCACATCGCATAATTAAAAATTTGATTCAAAGGCAAGTGGCACCCTTGGAGAACTGAGTGCATCTTTAAAGGCATGTCGTGAAATTAACACTTGATTCAATGAATCTAGGTGGCCTAGAAAAACCTTGAGCGAATTTTTATACCTTGTAAAATCTTTAAACATTGTTGGAATTAATTAATTAACTAAGAATTGGAATTATTAATTTTAAACCCCCAAAAGAAAGTCTAAGCCTATTTGAATTTAGCCTAAGTCTAAGCTTAGTGAGATTTCTAAAAATAAATTAGAAATTAAATAAAATAGGAAAACGGGTAAATCAATTTAAGAAATGAAGAGAGATAAAATAAATCTAAAGAATCAATACAATACACATGTGTGCCCAAAATACCAAATTAGAAATTAAGATATGAAAGGAATAAAGCATAAAAGAATGTGTAAGCATAGAAAGGTATCTAGAGTTTAATTAACACTTGTTTAACTAGAGAAGAATCATATTTTAACTTAACTCGGTTTTAGAAAGGTATCTAGAGTTTAATTAACACTTGTTTAACTAGAGAAGAATCATATTTTAACTTAACTCAGTTTTAGAAAGATGTTAGTCATTAAATGGGAATAAAGGTAGTAAATAAACAAGTAGGAAAGATTTAAGGAGGGATTTTAGGAAGGGCAAGGGAAATTGACTTTTAAATTAAATTATAATATGTATTTACTTGTGCAACTTAGGGAAAGGGTGACAAGTGTATGGGGGAGGATAATTCTAAATTATTTAATTAAAGGGAGAATTAATTGTGCAAATGGGGATGTGTCATGGAAAAATTTGATAAAACAAATGGCCTAGATGAGAAAGGGGGGAGATCGGTGATGGGTAAGGTTATGCTGCAAAAAAATTTATTGGTTTTACTTGTGAGAGTTGGGATACCCAACTTGTGAGAGAGTGGTGGCTCTACCTTGTGAGGTAAGCTAGGAGCTAAAGGATTTATGGTTGCTTGTGTGCTTGGCCCTTTTGCAGCTCGGGGAACTAAGGGGGAAGACGAGTACCCCTAGCATTGGATGGGAGATACCGGTGAAGTCTCTATGGTTAGAAAGCAGAAAACAAGAAGAAGCGCAAGTGAAGAACAACAACTTTGGATTCTTCTCCTTCAGTTACGGTATTTTATTATGGTCAATGTTTGATTTTAATAGGAAAATAATTTGTTTACTAACATATCATGGACGCATGGTCCTTGTAATAATGTGGGACTTTTAGCAATTTCGTATATTTCCTATAATGGTTGATGGGTGGTTACGGGATATGGAAGGGATATTCTAACATTTTTACTAGCTAATTTAGCTAATTTAACTGGATGTTGAAAATGTTAATTGTTGTTCTTCCTTTACAATTTTATGGGAGCGCTTAAGGAAAAATGCCTTAAGTCGCGAGTTGAATAGAATTAGTTTCTCTATAAAAATTGTATTATATTGATGCCCGTGAGAGAACTCTTCACTATTAAGATCAATATAAGAAGCCTTAAAAGACAACATTCTGGCGGCTAGTTCTTGGGATAATCTATTCAGCGAAGAGTTTGTCGAGAAGCTGGGAGCGATTATTGTAAAACTTCACAGGAAAATGGCCGAATACAAAAGCCACATGGAAAAACAATCTGTCCCATAGACTATTTTTAGCCTCGTGAACGTTAAAAATACTTTCTTTATTTCTTTGTTTCTATATCCAATGTAATCTCTACTCATACCTATGATAATCTGAATAGATTTAGTTATGTATTTTTTGTTTCTTTAAAATACTGTAAAATGAGATTGGTTGAGAGGGTTTTCTTTTAAATCCTACCTCATTCGGAATACATGTACATTGAGCCTTGAGTAATCTCCAAGTTTGATAGAATGCATTGAAATTCATTAGAATTGGAGCTGATCCATTAAAAAGGATTGTAAATCTATTATTTCGGAACGAAATCATGGTGGTTCTCCATAGCCCAATTTCCAGAAGCGATTTTGTATCTGTTTAGGATATTTTGGTATTGATTTAGTCGTTGGGTACAACTTTTTCCTTCGATAGATCGGAGGGAGGAATATTAATGATAGAAACCTATCTCCTTCCTCAATCCCTACCAGTTATTATCCAATTTTCAAATGAATTTGATTTATTGCATATTTTATTACTTATGTTTTCTGTGAATTTGGGATGACCTCTTGGGTTCTCTCTCTGCGTGGAAAACCGTTGGATTACGCCTGAGCCAACGGAAGAGCCACATGTCCACTAGGAGCCACCCAACTGATTGGTTGGCATCTGTTGCAGGTTCTCCAAGATCGTTGGCTTACGCCTAAGCCTTGGATGGAAAACCCTGACCGGGTAGATATACGATGGGATTTCCTCATTTGTATTGGTCGTGTAATAAGTTTGTCACGTAAGTTTAGGAGGATAGCCAGAGATTAGTTTGGGCTCGGAAAAAATTGATTATAAATTAAATGTCCATTTACGTGAACTTTCTTGGGTTTACTATTTCCCTAGGATTTATAGGACTCTAACGTTATCTACCTTTGGTTTTTTTTACTTCCACAGTAATCCGATCATGGAAATAAATGACAGACTTCTTAAACTATTGAACAACGATCTTTTGCACCCAAGCCTTTTTACATTGATTATAGGTGTTTTATAGACGCACTTTAATTTGATGCAGGCTCAACCACTTATATATGTTTAATTTACTATTAACACCATAGAAATCAATTAGAATCGAATCAATCTATAAAGTTAATGTACCACCATTTTAAGGGATGAGGAATCCTTATTCAGATCATGATTGTAATAAACCTAGTATATTGATGAGTACTATATAATGGTTATATGTTGATACTTAAGGATTGATAGATTAGCATAGGTCATCTACTAAGAGGAGTGATGGTATGACTCTCTCCCTTTTCTTAAGTATATAATGATAGTCATCTTATTAACCGTTATGTTTGGTCTTGCACACTTACACTAGTTTTGTGATTGATCTCTTGCACCATATAAAATAAATTTGATTTCACTTGCGCTTTAAAACAATGTTGTTGTATGATTGATTAAGAATTTATATTCTCTTGTGTTGTTTAACATAAAATAGATTTCTCTTGGGACATGAACTTAATGCGATATATGATTGGTTCTATAAATCCAATATATTCAAGATATATCTTTTAGCCAAAAAGGAGTACCACCTCTCTAAAAACACAGGGGGATTCATATCCTCGTGAGGTTTTCATTTCGATCCTGATGGATTCAAGCATCAACATTTTTAGTGACTCCACTGAGGAGACATTTATTTTCAAGATATTTGAGGCCCTACTTTAAATTAGATTGAAGAACCAAAAATCTCCATGGCTTAAAGTTTCGAAAAAAAGACTCATGAAAATTGATGCCTTTTTTAAATGAAAGGGATTTATAAAGGCTTATTGAAAGATGTTTTACCTTTTTTATAAATTAAAAAAGACTCAAGAAACACCCAATATTCGGGAGAATGAAACCCCTAGAAACTCCATTGGAAAGACTCAAAATGAAGAATTTCATTCATGTCATGATACTCCTTTAAATTCTTCATCAAGCCCATCAATGGATTTACAAGACTCAACAAAAGGGAGAAATATCCAAAGAAGGAGGCAGTTTCATAACCCTTAAATCTACCAGAAGTAGATTTTCAAATGTCTAATATTTCTATTAAAATGTTTTCTACATTCTTTGGAGATGCTTCAAAAAATGCAGAGAAACACTTGATTAATTTTAAAAGTAAATGTTATGATTTCAAACTCACTGGAGACAATGTTACATGTAGATTATTTTTACAAAATCTGTGAATTCTCTTGAATGGTATAGCTCATTAATACCTAACTCTATTACTAGTTGGATGCGTTACAATACATTTGCAGAAAAGTTCATCCGAAGAGTGCATTCATATGTTTTTGCTGATGCTGCAAATGTTGTTGCCCACCTACCCTCTCACATATGGACACAAGAAAATGAAATGAATGATTTGGAAAGAGAATCTAATCAAACATTGAAATATTTTTATGAATCTAGTCACATAGTTGAAAATGAAAATAAGAATTATGAGCAAGATTTCAACCTCGCATACACTCCATATGAAGATGTTTTAAACAACAAGTTTGATAATGAAATTGAGGAGCCTCCACCAAATACACAAGAATATTTCAGCCTTACAATTGATGATGAAAAGCCTCAAGAGCCTTGGGAGTAAGAACAATTGGTGGAAGAAATGAATATTGAGGAAAATTATGAACAAGATGGCCATTACCTGAAGGAAAAATATTTTCAAGACATTACTCATGAATCAAGAATCTTGGACATGGATAGTGATAAGGAGAGAACTGAAAGAATGTTACGATTGTAAACTCTTCATCCAGTTAAAGGCAATAATATTTTTGGACAACCAATAATTGATTTAATTGAATTATGGTTCTAGAGCATTGTTGGAGGAGAAACACAATCAAATCCTCAACACACCTTGCTCAATTTTTCTCCAGTACATATTAAGAGTGCCCTTGACTCAATGGTACAAGTTTCAATATGTATCATAGTGATGGAGTTCATTCCACAAATCATATCAATGCCTGAATGGCTCCACTGGAAATCTACCTACACCTAAGTTTCCCCTTTCTTTCAAGTAAGTTAGGGTTGGTAGGTCATGTATGTACATATTTTGTTTCTGCAATTCAGTTTTTCTCAATAAGGAAGTCTTTATATTGAATTTTGAAGATAACTCCATGATGAATAAGAATTACAGGAATCTTTTTTTAAGACGAATCCATAGACCAATGGAGAAGGTACCTGGTCTCGAGATTTTGGTGATCTCAACAACCCACAAGGTGTCACTGTCTCGCAGTTGGAGCCAATTGTTGACAGAAATTTGGTCATCTATATTTCCTGCTATTAGATTAATAAAAAAAATGATATCGAAAGATGATTTTTTTTGAATTATTATAAGTTCATTATATATCCCTTAGTTTCATCTTCACCACACATTTTTCGGATCAGAAATCCCAGTTCGAATGCTCCACTCTTAGTCTGTATGTTGATGATTTGTTGATCATTGATTGCTCATCTTCAGTGATTACTGCAGTCAAGAGGATTCTACATGATAGGTTTTTGATGATGGACATGGGTCCGCTACACTTCTTCCTTGGACTCGAGATTAGTCAAGATGCATAAAGAATCAAAGTATCTTAGGCCAAGTATGCACGATATCTCCTTGAGAGATTTTACATGACAAACTACAAATCTTCTCCGACTCCTTTTCTATCAGGAGTCAAACTTGAGGATGGCGGGGACACTCCACTAGTTGACAACACACTGTACATACAACTAGTGGAGATATTGTTGTATCTCATACACTCTAGACCAGACCTCTCCTTTGCAGTTGGTGCAATTTATAGGTTCATGCAAGAGCCACATGAGCTACATTGGAAGGATGAAAAGTGTATCTTTCGATACGTATAAGGCACCATAACCTTTTGGATTCATTATGTAGCAGACTCTGCATTAGATATCATCGGGTTCACTAATTCTGACTGGGATGGAGATATCACTGATCACAAATCCACATCTGGTTACTCACTCAGTCTTGGTTTTGGGCCTATCTGTTGGTCGAGAAAGAAGAAAGATTCCATTGCTCTATCTTCAGCCGAGGTAGAGTACAGAGGGGTAGTTAACATAACCATTCAGGCTATGTGGCTAGAACATTTTCTCACTGAGTTGGGCATTCGGTTTCATCGGTTGATCGTCATATGGTGTGGCAACTAGAGCACTCTGAATTTTTGCATAGATATAGTTCAGAGGCAGTGGACGAAGCACATTGATATCCACATGCAATACATCCGAGACTTATTACATGAGGGGATCATCAACCTACAATTTTTTCCTTCCATAGAACAAATGAAAAACATCTTCACCAAGACCTTCACTCAGCAAAATTTTTATTCTCTGCAAAGTCATCTTGGAGTGAAGGACACAGTTACCTAGAAAGTGTTAGTTCTTCTTTTTACATACATTTTAACTTGATGGGGGGGGGTGGGTTTCCCATGATGTTTTCCCTCTTTCCTCACTTTATTTATGAGTATCTTTTGTATTTTGGTACTTAACATGGACTCATTTCTAGGACCCATTCTTTATTTTCACCATAGTGATGTTTAGGGGGGGTGTTAGAGTTACTTCACACACACCTAAGATTTATTTTTCTTAAGTTTTTTCCTATGTTTATTAGTCTTTATCCAATCTCCTAAATTTTAGGGAGAATATTTCTTTAAGAGAATATTCTCTTCAGTTTTTACTTTAGTTTGACTAGTTGAGTGGAGTCTAGATGATGCATTGGTTTTGTCACCATGCAACATTGGGATCATCACCAACTAATGTGAATTTTCCTTGGGATCATCACCATATTAGCGCATTACCCATTATTCCATGATCTCCTCCTCACTTCAATATGTTTCAGTCAGTTAACTAAAGACTGGTAGACTAGTTAACTCAACTAGGTGGTAGTTCACTCTCGTAACTTCCCGAGAGACTAGATTAGGTGGTAGTTCACTCCCATAATTGTTGGTGTGTCTCCAGGTCACTCTAGACCACAACTATGGTGCGTTGTCTTCACCTCCAATGCACATTGGTTGAGTTATATAGAGTATATCATGTGTAAATTATTCATTATTCATTACGGTTAATGAGAATTCTTCCATTCTTTCTCTCTTGCTTCTTCTTTCTCAATTTCTCTCTACAAATGTGTGTAGTATTTTCTAGATAGATATTTTCTTTGCAGATTCAACACATTTACACATGCATAGGGATTTTAGGTTTGGAAATCAATTGTAGATGGATACAAAGAACCAATAGTTCCACCAACAAATGAAAGTGGAAGGAAACTCAGTCTAAATAATTCAAAATCCACAAATGCACTTCTGAATGGTCTTTGTGATTCAGTATATGTAAAATTTATGCATTGCATCTCCACTAAAGAGATTTGGGACAAAATTTATAATATTTATGAAGGAGATGCAAAATTCAAGGAAACAAAGCTTCAAACTTACATAGGTCAATTCAAATAGCTAAAGATGAAGGAATATGGGAATATTGCATCTTACTTCTTACAAGTTGATGAAATAGTGAATGTAATCATAGGATTGGGAGAAGAATTTGATGAATCTATAATTTTTCAAAATGTACTAATATCTCTTCCAATGAGATTTGATCCTAATATCTTAGCACTATGAGAAACAGAATATCTAGACCCAATAAGAATAGATGAACTACATTGAATATTCACAGCCTATGAAATGAGAACTCGACAGGAGAATCCAAGTATAAAAGAAGCATCATTCAGAGCATCCAATAAGTCAAAGAAAAATGGTAAGCAAAAGGAAAAATAAGATAGAAGCAATAATGACATCTCAGATATCGATGAAAAAGTGGCCAACTTTGTCAGAAGACTAAAAAGGGGAACCGAATGCAGATATAGAGGTGATATTCCATTGATTTTTTTTAATTGTGATGGTACTGGTCATTTTTATAATAAATGTCCTCAAAAGAAAAATAAAATAAATTAAGAATATGATTCAAATAGTAAACAAACATATAAAGGAAAAGAACAAAAAATAAAGTCTTCAAGAAAAGTTTATGCACCAAAAAAGATGGCTCCTCGTGGGAGAAAGATGAATTCAATGAAACTGAGACAGAAATAGTTCTATTCATAGAAATAGAAGACTCTGAAAAAGAAGACACTTAAGAGGAATATCAAGAGGTAGAAGTTGACTACAAAAAATAAATTTTAAGTTCTATAGAAGTTATAAAAAAAGAAAAGAAGAAAAGCAATAAGCTCCGGGAAGAACTAGACAAGAAAGAAGACACTCATAATTCAAACTATGAAGGACTAGAGCAAATGATAACTGAGTTAAATATTCAAATAAAAGAATACAAAAGAATCGAAGAAGCACTTAAAGAACATTTGGAATAAAAGGATAGGATCATTGGAAATTTGGAAGGAGAGTTTGTTACATTGATAAAATACCTTCAACAAAAAAACATGCATACCATCTCAAAGGTTTTGGATAATATTATCAATAGTCAAAGGCCACATCATGACAAGTCTGAGATAGGATACATTCATACAGAAAGAGGTTGAAGGGCCAAAACCACATATACAAAAACACAACCAAGAAGCTATGTAGAGACAGTTAGAGGAGACAAGAATTTTTACATGGAAGATCCAGGGACACTCCTCCACCTAGAAGATTCATATTTCATAATCAATTATCATCCAAAACAAGAAAGCCTCAAGAATACAAAGTATTTAGAAGAGTAAATCCTTTCATAAGATATTCAACTCCCAGGTATAAAACTGTATTTTTTGGTTTATGTTATGAATGTAATATTTTTGTACATAAAGATGTAAATTGCAGAGAAGATAGCGGGAACATAAGAAACTTTGAAATTCACACATAAATTGGTTATCCAAGAAGGCCCAGTGAAACACAAAGAAGAAGATACAACATGTTTGAATCATTGAGCACTGAAGTGGAATGATACAAGTGAAAAAAAATTGGATACATGGTCAGATATTATAGAATGATAGTCCCTCCTAGAGAATGACAACATAATGAAAACACTCACAAACATGAACATCAACAAAGAATATGGATAAGAAAGCATAAATGATTTAACAATGAAGAATGCACACTCGCTCTACAAGATAAAAACAAGAAACCCGGTTGGTATGTTGATAGTGGCTATTCAAAGAACATGATAGGTGATGAAGACAATTTTCTTACAATGAGAAAGGAAAGAGATGGATGAGTCTCTTTTGGAAATGATGACTCAACTAGAATCATTGGAAATGACACAATTATAATTGGAAATCAGAATACCAAGGCATAAAATGTTCTACTAGTGGAAGATATGAAACATCATATTCTAAGTGTAATTCAAATGTGTGACCAAGGTCATAAACTTACGTTCAATTCACAAAAGTGCAAGATAAGAAAAGAAGGATCAGAAAAATTAATTGCAACAAGTGCAAGAACTTCAAGCAACATAAAAGTATTAAGTGAAATTAGAAATAAAAAGTGTTGTCTAGGAAAGGAAGATGAATTTTGGCTATGGCATAGATTAATGGGTCACATAAACTTTGATAACCATGTCAAAGTAAACAAAAAGGAAGCAGTTAGATAAATTCCCTGGATCACAAATCCAACCAACACATTATGCAAGCATTGTCAACAAGGAAGGAGAACAAAGACCAGATTTAAATCAAAGGAATATTCCACAATAATACCACTAGAAATTGTGCATATTGATCTAGTTGGACCAACTAGAACAAAAGATTCAAAAGTTGAGAAATACTTTATGTTATTGGTTGATGATTATACAAGAATGATTGTAGTTTTTTCTCTCAGGAAGAAATCATAAGCATTTGAAAATTTCAAGGTATATAAGGAAATGGTTTAAAATGAAATGGATTCAAAAATAAAATGTTTAAGATCGGGGAATGGAGGAGAGTTTACTTCAAAGGTGTCACTCCCCCTCTGTTATGACAACAAACAACGATGTACAAATGGTAAACATTTTTTCTTTTTTGCTTTAGGGAAATTAACGTCATCACATAATTCATAGAAACACACATCAACATTACATCATAATTAAAAGCATTACTAGTGACACGTCATAAAAAATAAATAAGGGCTCAAGCCAACACATTAACATATAAAACAACGACACAAGTTCAATGCACTAACATAAATAGTGACACAGTTCCACATATCTCAATCAACTGAAGTAATATGGGCAATGAACAACCAGACTCTGAATATCAAATCAACTGCTTACCCAACCTATCATGCATCGTTAGGACCTCCAAGACACATAAGCAACACTCAAGCCCATGATTCATCCGATTTATTTTGACCACTTAAGGTCTCAGGGCTGGCGATTGTTTTGAGGAACAAGGAGGTTTCTAATTCCCACTAATACAATCAATCTGAAATCAACTAGATCAATCCATCATCCTAATCATCAATTATTCAAGGTGCAAGGGTCATCAACAACTTATCAAGCATACATCAACATCTATTTCAACGACGCAAGAGTTAAAAATTCTAAAACAAGCACATGTCCACATAATTATTAACGCATGAGTAATCGTCAACTTTATTTTCAAGGCGCAAAAGTAATCATCAAATTCTATCTACATGGCACAAGTAATATAATGAGAATGCTAAGGCAACAAACCCTAGATATTTATTTCTTGAAATTATGAAATGATATGGTTCTTCAATAATATAATATGATCTTTCTATGTAGAAATAAGTGTTTAAACAATTGAAAATATTGGAGGGATTTAACATCAGAATTTCTTTGTGATTAGCATCACATACACAATCTTCTTAATCATATATAAATGCATCCATGTATTCCTCACTAAAAATAGGAGAGAATAATTTTATCATCTCAAATAATTTTAAAAGAGAACTACTATCAAGATCAAAAGATAATTTGATAGGTCAATCTCAAATAACTCATACTTAAGACTCAAAGTTACAAGATACAGTTGAAATCAACCTCGAAGAAATTCTTTATCGAGTTTTATTCATGAAAGATTTTTCTTCATTACAAAAATATTTGAAAGTCATGTATATGGCTTTAAATATGTCATGATCATACAAAAAAAATATTTTGGAATAATACAATAAGAACACTCAAGAACTTAGCTTTGTGCCCAATTTAGAGACTCAAGAATAAAGCTATGAGAAATGGTGTAGAAGAATAGAAAGAGTGGAGAAGATGGAGATCTATTTTCTTTGATCAAAAACTTGGTTGTGTATTCATGGTTGTACCTTATTCTTCCTCTGATATTCTACCCTGCCCATTTGATAATTTTGACTCTTGGAACCCCTGATGAATCATTTCTTCTCTTTTTAAGATGATATTTTCTAACTACTCGAGTAGTTAGGGTTTGTTTTTATCCCTTGAAATTCTCGTACACTTTTCTTCTTGAAAAATATTATTTAATTAATGTCACATTTGAGTGATTATTAATGAATTCACATCATTAACATATGGATATCTAAAATGGGTCCCTTTCCTTTTTTAATAAAATTTTTTAAATAAAATTTTATTTTCAAAACTCAATTAATTTCCCTTTTAAAATAGGGGGACTGTGTTTTAATTTTTTGGAAATTATAGTCACCCTTTTAGCCATTTAAATCACTTAATGTTTTATCTTCGTTATATTATCTTTGCAATGATATAAATTTTTCCCAAATCTGTTGCCCGGATCTCAAGATATGAGCTTGTGAAGTTGAGTTTTCATGCAAGCCCGTTAAAAATGAAGTTGACTGATATTTTAATTTTTGTGAAAAATGTGGCCTTTTTAATCCCTTGAAACCTATACCATCATATTCTTCATCTAAAAACCTTCCCAACGGTATAAATTTTGCACGATTTCGACACTCAAAGCTCACGTTATGGCCTCTGCAAAATCATCACTCAACCACCATAGATCAAATGTCTTAGGAAAATGTGGGCCCTTGGATCAAATTTCATCCTTCCTTACAGAAATTTCGAATTTGTTTCATAAATGTTATCCCACATGCATGGGATATTACAAATATGGAGTATATATAAGGAAAAGTATGATACATGCTTCACGAAGAAATGAAATAACTATGGAAACTTAGGTGTTCGACCTCCCCTTAGAAAATCAATTAAATAATAATATTTTAGTCAACCAATCAGCCCCCAATCTTCCCAATCAACACTGATGAGTCACCCATACCCTGTCACATTTCAAAAATTGATTCTCTTCCACATGTCACATTTCCATACATTTCCACATGTCTCCAATAAGATCACGACATATGTCACTCTAGGTATGTTGCCACATGTCACATTAGTTAGTTTCCATGTCAATCCAATTGTAGGCTGCCACTTGTCATATTTTCATAGGTCTCCATGTGTCATTACATGAGTGGATGGAATGTGGAAAAATCTTATTGGTTGGTGGTTTAATATGTGAAACTTTGGGTAATAGTTTAAGCATGGGATGGATTCCTGAGAGGGGAGAGGGAAAGGGTAGTTTGTAGGTGGCGGAAGTGGGGAAGGGAAAATGTAGGTAGCATACTTTTGGACTCGTGAGGGTGAGGGAGGTGAGGAGGAGGTGTTAGGTGAGTCTGATAGTATGAAAGACTTAGAAAACAATATTGAGTATAGAGTGGTGAGGGGGTGTGGGAAATATGGGTCACGGAGGTAAGGGGGAGAGAGAAATGAGGGGAGCAAACTTTCAAACTCGCGAGATGAGGGATGTGAGGTGAGGTGAGTTAGAGAGTCCAAAAATAATAAAAATAAAACTAAGTGTGGAGTGGTGGGATATCAGAGGGGTGTGGGTAATGAGTCTGCACGCCATGGAGCAAAAAAGGGAGATGAAAGGAAATAAAGTTAAGTATGGAAAGAGGGGGAAATAAAGGGAGTGTGGAGTGTGGAGAGTATGGTGGC
>SNQJ01S0173039.1:0-12691 GCA_010110895.2 Picea sitchensis
AATTTGGTGGATGTAGCCCCACAATGGGGTGAACCACGTATATCCTGTGTATTGATGAGCTTTGTGCGATGTGAATTATGTTGTTTATCTTCTTAGTGTTGTTGTTATAATGTACGATGAATGCATCTGATGTTGTTTCTTAGTGCTTAATGGTATTAAATATAAATTAATGCTAGATCTGAGCTAATGCTATGTGCTAAGTGATTGGAAGTACTTGATATTTATTGTTACTTCATTGATATGTAATAAGGGTTTAATCTACGATGTGAATGAGACTCCTAAACTAATGCATATTGTTGTCTAAGTGCTCTGCTAAGTGTTGTAATCATAGATCTGTGTCCCAGCTTGGTTGTATACACCTGAGTCCTACAAACCCCCTTGCCTCTACCTTGAGTGAGACTACATCTGCCTCGCAATTATTGCCGAAAGGGCCGGTAGTTAGGGTTTTGTTGGTGTGCTATTGAAGCGTTGAACCCTAGGTCTGCCCCTGTGCCAAAAAATGGTTATGTTGTCAGGACCTAAAACTATGATTTCTAGGGACTGAAGAAAAGAGAAAGCTATGTGCATAGATCTGTTGTTGTAGTGCGCAGTATTCTAATTGACTTGCAAAGCTCTGAGCTAAGAAAGAAACCTGATTTGAAGAAAAGAGGTACGATCTTAAAGCTTTGTGCTCTGGTAAGGGTAATATAAGTGGAAATTTTTCTTCGAAAGCATGAATCTAGGTATGTTTGATAGATTTTTTCCTAGTCTGAATGGTAGGGCCCAGTTATAATAAAGAATTGATTTGAATAGAGAAAGATATGTTATTCCTATGCATAGAAATAATTTTTGGACTATTAAGTGGATGCAGGAACCTAGAAAGAACTTTTGCAGATTGCAGGTCCAACACTGTGATCCTAGTGCGCAGTACAGGAAAGACTGGGGCTCTTTTAAAAGAAAGAGAGGATTGACATTGTGTTATAATTGTAGAAGACCAAGACATGTTGCTAAGGAATTCCTTGGTATAGGTCCTATTTGTCTGTATTGTAAAGTTACTGGTCATGAGGTTGAGCATTTCCCAAGGATGATTGCTAAAGTAGAACAAATGAATATGAGTCAAGAGAATAAAAGCATGTTAGAGAAAGAATTAGAGAAATCTCAGACTATGTTATTACAGTTAAAAGAAGTAATGGATGATCACAGAGACATCAGTTTACCAAAGATACTAAAAGAAAAACAACACATAGTTGCAAGAATAGAAGACTTCGACATATATTGTGCATTGGATGAAGAAACACACATGAATATTATGCCATAAAGCACTTGGGAAATTTTGGGAAGGCCTGTTATGATACCTTCATTGGGAAGGATAGGCTTGTTTAAAGGAAAGATTATAACCCTATGTGGAAGAGTTACTAATATACCTATGATTTCTCATGAAACATCGACTGAAGAAGAATTTGAAGTCATTAAATTTGTTGAGAACAACGCCCCTTTTCCACTTTTATTAGGAAAGACTTGGATTGAGGAGGATCAGATCAGAAGGAAAGTAGAGGAGGAAGCTAAAAAATAGAAAAAGCAAGAACTAACAGACTTCATAACCAGAAAAATAGAGCGACTAATATAAGAACAAGAGGATAAGTCGAAGAAACAAAGGGAAAGAGAATTAGTTGTCGAAGTTGAAAGAACGCAGAAAGTCTTGACGAACCTGTTCGTGCATAAAAGAAGTATAGCCACCCTAGAAATAGTAAGAGAAGGGACACTAACCTCAAAATCTGTAAGAGCACATCAACAATGCGAAGTCCTTGCACCAGGAGAGAATAAGAATACAAATGGGAAGAGGATTCCATAAATTTTTAGAGAAGCTCAAATCACCGGAAAGAAGTCCAAAAATCTCAATAAGAAGAAATATAAGCTAGAAAAACTACAGGAAGTTACAAAGAATAGAAGGAAGACTTTGCAAGAGGCAGATCTGCAGAACTTGAACCTCACTGGAATAGAAAAACCACACAGAATGGGACTTCTCCACGATGAAGCTATATGACCGTTGGAGGCGCCTCGACCGTTAGAATGATGCCTCAGAACGGCTAGAAAACACAGTTATGAGAGAATGGACCATTGATACCACACCATAATGGATGGATTCACATTGGTGGCCACATTCCTTCCCACTGGAGGAATCCATTATGACACTTGCTTATTTAACCCATCGGAAGCTGCGCCAGGACCACTTTTTTCCACCCATGATTATCCAAGATACCAGAGAATCGATTGTATATTTCACTATGATTTCTAGACCTCGCCATCTGTTGGATTACCTCACTTATCCATTCACCTACCCAATCTATTTGTATACAAGTGTGGATGTCAGGAGAACCTAGTGCATTAGAGATATCTGTTGGGGAGATCCTTACGAAGATAATGGCTAATAGAAAATTTTTTGTAGGAATATAGACATCGTCGATTGGAAGACTGCAAGAATCCCCTTTGACTGGACGTCGTTCTAGTCATGCTAACACTGCGATTGAGAAGAGAAGTAAGCATCACGGTGATCTAGCTAACATGAAGAAGATATTGTCAGTCTTGCCAGATTACATACCGCCTTTGGTTGGCATGGTTAACCGTGACAACATCCCATGTGATTTTGAGTATACGTTGATCACTGCATACATTCTGAAGGGGATACATGTAGTTGGAACCCAGTTGGGGTAGATCCCCACTCTGAAGAACAACAACTTTAATCTCGATGATAGAAAGAACTACACCATGCTTGCACCCCATAGGTATTTGATGAAGACGACTGGGAAGAAGCCGTGCATAGTCTCCCAGTTGTGGATTAAGGAGCTGGCGCAGTCCATGATATTGAATGTAATGAAGATCCCTCACTTTGGACGACATCAAGAGGTTAACAATTGCGTTAAAATCCTCTTGTCATGCTACCATGGAGGATATCCACTTGATTACATGACTAAGCATGTAGGGACCAGACCCTCGGTATTTCTACTCAGGGAAGACTTCAGATCACTCCCTGGCATAGCGCATAAAGGAGAATTATGGCGATGTAGAAAAAGGAAAGCGAGGCTACAAGGTAGCCTTTATCGAGGATGGCACAGTGTGCCTCACTTTCCATCTTATATATGGAAATATCATTAGCAATAACCATCTGACATAGGTCACTAGATTCATAGTATACCTCATTGGGAAGTGCGTGGAGGGGATGCAAATGAACTAGGTGAGTTACCTCGTCAACAAGCTCGAGAAAGACTGTTGTGAAGCGCAGGAGTAGGGGTATGAATTCCATTTCAGTTGGTTACTTGTATTAATAGCATTTGTCACTTGGAAGATGCCATAAGGAGAGACATTTCCAGAAGTTGAGCCATCGGAGTCATTCACCACAAGGTTCTCCACCTTGTGGTATACGAACGACATGTTGAAGCAGTGGAAGTCGCACACTATGTTCCATGCCTACTACCAACATTTGAAGCATTCTATTGAGGCATTCCCACACATGACACCGAGCACATTAAACCAGTACAGACCACTAGCGAAGTTCCATGCAGATTGACACTTTATCTATATCACTATGCGCAGAGATGAGAGCAAGAAGGAGTTACAGTCCTATTACAAGTTGATCAATGAAGACATGGAGGAGATCACCAAAGAATGTCTAGCGGAGTTCCTTTTACTGGTTGAAGATGAAGATCTCTTCGACGCAAAAATCATAGGAAGCCCCTTGGTCACCAGGGTTGAGCATGTCGAGCAAAGCAACACGAATAAAAAGAAGAAAAAGGTAGAAGGCCAACATATAGAAATTGATGAGGAGGACAGTGCCTCTATAGAAGATGGATCTATCTCGCTAGAAGGAGGAGGAGAATACCAAGGAAATGGACAAGGAGGAGGGGATGATGAAGAAACGCAAGATGAAGGCAAAGCTACATCGCCGAAGGACCCCCCTACCAAGGCATAAACATCAAAGAAAAGGAAGGTTTCCCAGCATAAAGCTTTGGCAAGAAAGAAGACGTGCGCCAATAAGCCCAATATGAAGGCCACACTCACAAAAGACGAAGTTGATCTAATCATCACAGCCGTCGAGGATGATTCAGAGGATATCTTGCAGTGATATGGAGCAAAGCAAGAGACATTGTATGAAAGAAGCAAGAAGGAGTTGAAGGAGATACAACAAGCCATCCATTCGAGCCGCACAATACCTACTGCACCTTCTTCATCGAAGATTGTAGAATTGGGGGATGAGCTTGCCCAATTATGAAGACTAGCAGATGCAACAGAGGCTTGGCTTCAACAAGTCTAAGAAGAAAAGGAACAGGATATAGAAGTCTTGAAGAAAGAAAAGGAGGAGGTCTTAGAGGAAATACGAGTTGTGCAATCCTACGTAACCACCTATGAGAAGGAGAAAGATGAAATTCGAGTGATGTTCGAGGAGGACAATGCAAAGATACATAAATAAAAAGACCAGTTTCTCGCAGAGTAGACTATAGTCAAAGAAGCGGTGACTAAATCACCTCGCTCTATGTCCGTCTTAGCACATGAAGAACAATAGTCAGTCGATATTCAAGCATGGAAGCGCGTTGAGGCCATTCAACAGCTTCAAGCACGTGTAATAGAGTTGGAGTTTCAAGCAGTACCTAGCACTCCGTAGGAAGTGCGCGACCAAGGGGAGGAAACCACTAAGAGTGAATTTGGAAGGATCAAGGTCCTCGCCTTAGAATGTAAGTAGTTGAGTGATCGAAGTGCGCAAACCTATGAATGCCTTGCAGAAGATCCAAAGTTGAGGAAACTAGAAGTGCAATAGCAGGCATCCACCGTGCAGGTGTAGATGAAGCTACTCACTGCGGTTGAGCGAATGAAGAGATCACAGGAGAAGCACATAGTCCAACAATAGATTACTGCCATCTAGAGTAGATTCATGGAAGTTACACAAAGACTACAGCTGGTGTGGGATGAAGATTGCACGATTTTTGAAGATATTGAAGAACAAGGATTTCATCTAGACCAAGTGGTTACGACAGTGGAACAACACCTAGAAGGTCCTGTTACAGAGAAACTAATTCAGGATTTCATCGAGCAGGAGGATCTGGCAAAGTAGCAAGTCAAGGCAGCTCGAGCTAAGATCGGGGCCTTTGAAGGAGCATTGCCCAGATCCAAGTGACTCAAGATGAGTCACAGGTGAGTGTTGGGGGCCTGTTGCCCCTTGACCAAGTTTTGAGGTAAAATTGGTCGTGTTTGACCACTTTTGGGACTTCGACAGGTTGTTCAAAGATGGAGCACCCAGGCGGAGCTGAGATCGCAGGATCTCACTTGTTTTGCGAGCTTGTGGACCCAACGAAGAGTTTACTAGGGTTTATGTAATGGGTTTATGTAATTATTTGGTTACATAGGCACACTAAAGAAACACACTTTAACTAAAGATACATTAGATCAAGTTGATATCAACTAACTCCTAAGTGTTTAAATATCCTAACATTCCCACTTAAGAAAAACTTGAAATAATATTGAAGGATTTATTAGGGTGACACAATAGAAGGAATGAAGCATCAAAGCCTATGTTATGATGATAAGGATCCTACTATTATTAATTTTGAAAGAAATGATCTGAATGAGGATTCTATTTTTGTAGCTAATGAATCATCTACATTGAACATATTCCATATCTATTATAGCCCTAAAATTCTCTACCTATGCATACATGGGATTGGCCTTCCTACTTCCATAATTTTCCAAATCCTTGCTAAGGAACTCTATTTTAAAAAACCATTTTTTGGAGCATGTACGCGCCCTGATGCACTACTGCCCGTGTACATACGCTTGTTGTATGATAGAAAACCCATGTACATATGCTTGTTTCACACTAAACAACCCGTGTATACCTCCAAAAGTTGTAAAAATTAAAAAGTTGCAATGAATTCGGTGGAATTTACGGGCTATTGGAGGTTTCCCAACCAATTCACCTACTATAGCCTGTCCCCCAACTGAATAACTATCCTTTTGTCATATAAAAGGAGGTCTTGGGGTGTCATTCCACAATAAAGCATTAGAACAGTGAAGCTATGCTCAAATTCCCTTTCCTTCCTTTCCCAAGTATTTGCATCCTTTTGTGAGTTATTGCCTTAGCATTCCCTCTCTAGCCCATTTTCTCCCATACAATCCATTCCCTTCCCTTGAGGTGATTAGTATATTGTGAGAGAAGGCCATTTTAAAACAAAAATTGGTGTTTGAAATAGGGATTTTCTTAAGTCCAGCATCGTAAGAGTTAGACAAGACCCCCCCTCTAACACAGGGGATAAACACAATGTCGCATGAGGAAAGGAAGAGGAGATAACCCATCCAAATCCAGAGTAAACGTAGTGGGGATTGTATATTGAGGGTCTTTCTCGAGAAAAATATCAATTGCATTTTCCCACGAAGCTTTGTGGACCTTGAATTCGTTCGATATCCTTAGTTGTCTTCCAGACCAATTGATTTCAGCACCCTTGAATGGCTTCAGACTTTTTATCTTGCTCATTACGATCTTC
Source organism: Picea sitchensis (assembly GCA_010110895.2). Classification (NCBI taxonomy): domain Eukaryota; kingdom Viridiplantae; phylum Streptophyta; class Pinopsida; order Pinales; family Pinaceae; genus Picea; species Picea sitchensis. The sequence continues at coordinate 6,510 of SNQJ01S0173039.1, forward strand.
TCGATTGTCGACTGTACCCTCCTGGTAACTGACTAGGAGATGGAAACCTAGTTGCCCATATTTTACGGACTTACACAGGTGACTGAAGGGGTATAATGTGGTACCTAGGGTAGACTTCAGATCACACTTCATGTAGTATACGAGGAGGGTGCTTCGATGTTCGAGTTTCACTTACACTGGTTAGTTTCTCTAGTGTCGATTGGTGTAACTATCCTTCTCACTACTTAGTCGATTTCTTGATTTATATTTAAGAACCTTTTAGTGTGTGCTTTGTGCTCCCTAGTTTTCCATCGTGATTTAGTCAATAATTTCTTTGGGTATCTGAACTAAGGTGGTAGACCTCCCACTCTACCAGTCGTGAGGACTTTTTGGTCTTCCGCTTGGAAACGTGGAGCTGCCTCTTTATAGGCATTATTTTTTATAACACTGGTTCACCAGAGTTAGTGTGTGATACTTTTACGGACTTGAACGATATCGCAAGGGGATAACCTGTGTATAAGATATTCATGGATAAAGTTCCTGAAGCTACCAACTAAGGAAACCCTTCAAAAGGGGATTCTTGTGATTTTCTTTTTTTTCAGAAACATTGGTGTCCCTTTGATGGCCACTTTGTACATTCCTGGTTTGAATGTGGGACTATTGGTTTAGTTGGGCACCATTCCAAATGTCTCGAATTCTCTTAACACTTCTCAGTTAAGAACATTATGTCATGGGAATCATGTTGATGTTCCTTTGTCAGCAAAATCTTCTTTTCCTCCTTCTTCCTTCCCTGGTGAAAGTATAGCTACTAGTAACCGAGAGTCTAAACGAAATAGAAAGAGGAAGAATAGGAAGAAGAAATCACCAACTTCTGGGAGTCATGTTGGAGATAGGTTGTTAACCTCTGCAAGTCATGTTGAAGACCAACACCCAACCTCTACAAGTCATGCTGGGGGAAAACAACCAACCTCTTCTAGTCATGTTGGAGAGTTGTCAACAACCTTTGCTAGTCATGTTGGAGAGTTGTCAACAACCTCTGCGAGTCATGTTAGATATAGGTCGTGAACCTCTGCAAGTCATGTTGAGACCACCACCCAACCTCTGTAAGTCATGTTGGGGGTAAACAACCAACCTCTGCAATTCATGTTGGAGATAGGTTGTCAAACTCTACAAGTCATGTTGAAGACCAACACCCAACCTATGCAAGTCATGCTGGGGGAAAACAACCAACCTCTTTTAGTGACGTTGGAGAGTTGTCAACAAACTATGCGAGACATGTTGGGGGAAGGAACCCAACCCCTATAATTCATGATGGGGGGGAAAGTCTATTCACTTCTATTCATATTGGTGATAGGTTTGTAGCCTCTGCAAGTCATGTTATTGAACCATCACCAACCTATGCAAGTCATGTTGGAGATGTGAAACCAACCACTGCCGTCATGCTGGGGGCATTGATTCTATTCAGAAACCTAGACGGATAGGACGTAATCCTAAGTTCCCTTGTAATATTTTCAAGGGAGATCACCTTACTCATTTATTCCCTAGTCTTCCAGAGGCACAAATATTTTGGTCCCTATCCGCAATCTCTTCTGATTCTGAGTCTTCTAAGGTTTCCTCACAGTCTATTCAACCTTTGGTTGATGAAGTGATCATGCTGATTCAATCTTCAGCTGATACCACTCCTCTTTTGCGGGGTGATGCACCTTCAGACCATGTTGTCTCACAACCTATTCAACCAATGGTTGAGGAAGTGGTCTTGCCAATGAAATATTTGGTTGATCCCACTCTTCTCTTAGAGAGTGTCGATCCTACCAAAGTGGTCATGCCGATGCAATATTCGGCTGATCCCAGTCTTTCGATGGGGAGTGATGTGTCTACTGACTATGTTTTTAGCATTTATTTCCTCTCACTTTGATCACACCCCCTCCAAGTCACAGGATGGTTTCCTTTTATTGGAATGAACTTGTTGAGCCTCGTCTTCCTTTTTCTGCACCCTTTCAAATAAGGTTTGAAGTTAATTCAAAAAACATTTACCGATGTATTGTAGATGAAGGATCCTCCGCAAGTATTTTATCCTCATTGGCTTGGAAAGATTTGGGTTCTCTTGTTATTGTGTCTTTATCGCATGAGTTGTTGGCTTTTGACAGATGTCCTAGTGAATATTTGGGGATTCTTCCTCAGTTGCCTATATTTTTATGTGGGAAGATTGTCCTTGTAGATGTTATAGTGGTGCAAGGCCTATTAGATTTCAATATGATTCTTGGGCATGATTATGTATATGCTCTGAATTTTGTAGTGTCTACACTCTTCCAGGTGATGCATCTCCCTCATAATGGAAGCATTTTCATTGGCGACCAGCTGGAATTTGATAATCACCATCCTAATTTGACGTTAGTTTAGGCTTCCCTTTTACATGTTCCTAGTATTTGTGTAGACTCTACCTCACCACAGGTAAATTGTGTGGCATCCTATCCTCGATGTTCAATTTCTCCCAAGGAGGAACTTGTTCACTCAGTTTTCCTTCTCGAGACTTGGTCTTAGCAATCAATCTGTTGGTTTATCCAATGGGGGCATGGGACCCTTTGCTTCCCCCTCTTGGTCCAAGTGATATCAAGTCTCCTTCAGAATCTGATCTCACTATTTGTACATACTCAAGCCCTCATTCTTGCGATTCTTCACTGATAGACTCTGCCAATATTGGACAAAACCTTCATTGCTATATGGAATACATTTATTTTCTTTCGATCTTTGGGACTGTTGACCCTCCTCATTTGCGTGATTTCTCAGATTTTGAATTTCCTTTGGATGAGGCTATCCTTGAAGCCATGGCTACGGTTTCTACACTGTGGGAATACTTACACTGTGGTTTTTGTTTTCTTCCCTTTTGGGAGACTTTCCAGGTTGACTACCTAAGATACTCTTGGTCAGAGCCTAGAAATGGGCTCTACTTGAACCACTATCATGCATGAGTCATAAGTTTGTTTAGTACCGTGTACATATTGTATAGTCCAGGTTTGTTGTTTTCAAGTTTTGTATTCAGTAGCACCTCTTATTTTTCCAAATTTTCTATCTATATTGGATTTATTAACTTCTAGATGAGTGTTATTGGCCTTGTATAAGGATCTTGGAGACATTTTTGTTTGACATTTGTTCATCATATCGATCCGTTCTGATAGGTATTAACCTCAAAACTGGCATATAGGTTTTTTTCCCCAATTGCATTTTGCATTATCCGTTTCCTAGTTCATTTGGCCTTATGATCTACCCCACTGAATTATGGCACTAGCCTTCCTTGTTGATAAGTGTGTCATACTTTATTTGGTAGAACCTTCCTTCCATGGGCACCCTAGTTAGAGCCTTGTTTTCCATTTGGTGCCCATGTCGAAGTACTTCATAGGCACGAGAGTCCTTTTTAATCATGCCATGATTATGTCTTGAAGCCTCATTGTTCTTGCTAATCATCATTCTTGGCCTTACCCTCAAGACTCCCTAATGAGCACTCTTTGTTGTCTTTCAAGCTTGCTTTAAATTATGAAAGAAACATCCAACAAGATTGTATTTATTCTTTTTATCTCATTTGGATTACTTGAGAAAAGTAGCCCCCTGGAGTCTTCTTTAAGCCCTTTTCAGACTCTCTAAAAATGAAAATATTGTCGAGCAATCTTGTTGTCCTTCACGCTCACCAAACTCATATTCAAAGGCACATCTATCCAGCGGTAGTTTACCCATTTTTTGGTCCGGATGGCTAATTTTACGAATAAAGGTATTCTCTAGGAACTTCGGTTTGCTAGACGAGTATTCTCAGGCATAAGTTTAACCCTTTTTTGGGCCTGAGGGACTAAATATTCAAAAAATGAACATTCTCCTTGGTTTTGGTTTATCACTTTTTCGGGCCTTGGAAATTAATTACAAAAAAGGAACTCCCCGGAGTCCATAGTTAATCCCTTTTCGGACTCCCTAAATATGAAAAGATTGTTGAGTGACATTGTTCCTTCATAATCATTAAATTGGTCCAGAAGAACATCTACTTGGCATGAGTTTAACCCTTTTTCCAGTCGGTATATTATTGCAGAAAAAGGTATGCCTCGGGAGATTCGTCTCGCTAGGAGATTTATCCTCAATTAATTTTATACTTTTTTGGGCTAAGGAGACTAAACTCAGAAAGAGGTTGTGAATCTATAATTAAGATCTTTTCAAACTCCTTAAAATTAAAAAGATTATCGAGTGATCTTGTCTTTGTCACACTCATTAAAATGGTTTTGTAAAGACATATTTTTGGTGCAAGTTTAACCCTTTTTCTAGCTGATTGGACTAACTATGAAAAATGTACTCCCTAGAGTCTTCTTTTTTTCATTTTTTCAGACTCTCTAAACGTGAAAAAAAAATCACCGAGCTTACCTTCTCTGGGCTCGTTAAAATTTACATAGAAGGGGTTTTATTGTGTCATGCTTAATCACATTGCGGGTCTTATCTTTGCATATTTGGCCTAATGTCGGATCCATGTTTCTCTCAACTGAACCTTTGAAGAATTCCTTATAGCAAGCCTTGAAACAATTTTTTCCTCTATGATCTGACACCTTGACCCGTGGAGGAATTTTCCCCGAGTGTCCTTATCCTTCCCATGTCTCCTTTACCTAAGCATTAGTATGTTCCATGCGCTTGGAACCAGTTTTCTCACTCGTGAAATTCGTTCTTCCTTTGTAACGTAGCATTCTTTTATTCCTTTTTAAGCTCATTTAAAAATTGCAAAGGACAAAAAAAATCAAATATTCCAAAAAGAGGGGACGGGAAATAAACATTTTTTTTTCGGTAGCAAAAATAGTCGCCCTTGGAAAATTCACATCCTTCTATTGGTTTTTCAAGAATTGTGATATAGTATGACCTTAGGAAGTTTTTCTCACAGCATAGCACTGTGTCCTCCTCTGTTTGGTTACTCTTCCAAACATATGGAGAGTTTGTGGTGCCTCTTGCATCGCAGACTTATGTCAATGTTATATTGCCTGAGTCTGATCATCTTTCATGATTTTTTCCAAGGGAAGTTTTATCCAACCTAAGTCGTCCTTTCAGTAGTTTGTCTCTTGACTTTCATGAGTAGACCATCCTGAGAGTCCAGTCATGTTCAGATTCAAAATCAACAAAGTTCTCTTCCTGATCATCGAGATCCTCTAGTATTTTCCCGACGGCTTGTCGAAGACCTCAGAGTAGCGAGTCTTACAATACCATTGTACTCCTACCTAAGTTTTGAATATATTGAAGTTGTTTCTCAAGATATGAAGTTTTCATCTCCAGCTGCAGGCGTCCCTAGATTCTTGAAGATGCATATTGTACTTGTATATCTTCGACTAATTTTGAGATGTAGATCCTCTATGTATTTCTCGCAGATACACTTTATATATTTATATGACATGGATCTACAGGTATGTTATCACTGAAATTTCGTTCGCAAATGGTTACAGGAATCCAACATCGTCAAACAGTTATGAGGTCACCCATGGACCAAAATTACCACAAAAACATTTCCAAAAGGTCCAAAACTATACAACCAGTGATAAAATTAAGGTGCGCTATGACTACACAGGGTGCGCGGGCACATGCGCGATCCAGAAACACACTAAAAGCACACATGGGCATGATGCATGACTGTGGTCGCTAAAATCCATGCACATCTGAGAACGACGCATTTATGAGATTGGTCGGCTTCCCACCCACTTCGGGTTCAGCTTCCAAGTTGATTTGACACCCAAATCTCGGCTGAATCCGACTGGGTGGCTGGTCAAAGACCTAAAAATGCCCTTAATAGCCTCTTTTCACACTATAAGTTGGTTGCACAATACCTCAAAGAGGCGCTATAAAACAAATCCATGTGTGCACTTCATTTTCAAGGAATTCATTTGCAAGGTTACGCTGCTGCTATTCTCTTAGAGAATCCTCTTTTCTCATCAAGAGTATACTAGCATTATTACATTGGGAAATCCGTCTCACCTCTTGAGTGGATTAGCTTGGGATTCTTTCACCATTTCATTCAAAGTTGTAAGAACAGCTTAGTTGTGGGGGTCCAAAAGCCCTCCCTTGGAGGAAGAAGGGACCCAAAGTCCTCTTTCTTCTTGGTGTTTTCTTTCACTAATATAATCCTTTCCATTGGTGACATGAGTCTTATTGGTTTTTTGTTCTTATGTCCTTATGCTCAATAGTTTAGTTGTTAT
>SNQJ01S0173039.1:12701-27001 GCA_010110895.2 Picea sitchensis
CAAAATGTTTACATACACATAAAATACGTTGTATACAAAATCTGCGCCAGTGAATCACCTCGGTACAAAACAGGTGCCACTACACCAAAATGGGCTCACCAGCCTATATACAAAAATACAAACATACATAGAGCGACACTCAAGGTGCCTCTAGAGCACCACCTCCTGCCCCTCCCTCAGGCGGTGGTGCCCCACCCACTATCGATCCCTCCGGACCTGGAGGTAACCGCCTAGTCATCGTAGCACCTGCTACTGTTGCTCACCGCACCACGGCCTGCCACGTCAGCGACACTCCCACACACTGCTCCAGGATGCCCTCATCATGGATGTGCAACCACATGCCCTCAGGCACTCCTTGTAGCACTACCTCCAAGCGGTGGCGAATATCCTCAAAATCTCTTCCGGCCTCTGCCAGAAGAGCATGCAATGGCTTGACACCAGGGTCATCAAAATGGCGTCTCCTAGCCGCTCTCTCGTCACCATCTAGTCTCACCTCAACGTCCTCATGCCGACATCTCTCTCCTACCCACGACTCTCCCCACGGTGGTCTAACTGGCCTCTGACGATCCGGGGCTCTCATCAACTCAACCTCATGCCCACGAGGTCCCACATCTGCACATACAAACAACCAAATGATAGTATCAACATCTATACAAAATACACATGTCATGCTATCTCAAAAATCAACATATCAAAATCACAAACATACCTCGGTGGTCAAACACCTCCCCTGGAGGTAACACCATATCCGGATCACCCCGGAAGTCAACACCATAGTATGGATACTACAGTATGATCTGCGGCATCAGCCGCCACACCTATGCAGCCTCGGCCGTAAAAAAATGGCCACCCTCACCACCACTATGGCGAATCAAAATCATCGACCACCACCTCAATCACAGCTCTCGTGCACCAGGTGCACCCAATAAAACTCTATGGCACAACATCGGCACCCTCTCCAAAAACCAGGCCACCAAGATGGACCCAAAGGCAAAGTCCCCTGAGTCCGTAGTCCGACATCTGTCCAGCCGCCCTACCATCCTGGCATGCAACATAAAACCCCAGGCAAAATTCTCTCCGGCCAGTGCACTCCCCATAACCCTCAACTAACCACCACTGATCCGCTAAGTCACAAGGGACCCATATACCCTCACAATCATCGCTGCTACACAGCGATGAACTAAATCATCCACTGCCCCGATACTCACTATGGAGCCTGACATGAAGTTGTCCCTCGAACAATACCTCCGGCCCAAGGTAGCTAACTACACGTCCCCAGGTAACACAGGCTCCATCGGTAGGGGTGTTCCCCGAAAAGGGAGCCCAGCCAGAGAGTAAACATCCTCCACCACAGTGAAGGCTAGCTGCTCTCCCCGCACCATAAAACAATGCAGATCCGGACTCCACATCTGGATCAAAAACTGTAGAAGATACTCCTGAGCCCATATCAACAGGCACTCAAAGAACTTTAGTAGCCCACAGGCTTCCCAAGTGGCACGAACCCCCATCTCCTCAATAGCCACGACATCCCTTAGCTATGACCAGTCCCGCTCTCGCCAGTGGACCGACATCGTATAAATGATCACCTGCAACCACATAATACAGTCCTAGATCAACCATCTTGACCATAAAACACGTTAAAATCTCCAAAAAAGATAAGTTTTTCACCCATCAACCTTTCCCCCAAGGTGCAGTTGTTTAACCCACAGGAGCGCACATATGTGCGCCTGTTCACCCCACAGGAGTGCACATATGTGTGTTTTTTCACCCCATAGGAGCGCACACATGCACACCTGTTCATCCCACAGCCGCACATGCGTGTGCACCTGTCCTCCATACAGGGCACCTCCATGCGCCCCTATCAAGAACACAGGCGTGCATCACAACGAGCCTGTCCACTACATAGTCGCACACCCATGCGCAGCTGTGTAGCCCATATGTGCACATACCATGCGCGCCTTTTTCCCCCCTATGGGTGCACTAATGCGTGGATATTCGGATAATAGGCACACACCCATGTGCGCATATTTTCGGATCGCCCGCGCACTATTGGACCCACACCCATAAAAACCCTTGTACGGCCCTCTGTATAGGCCCTGCCCACAAATTGAAAACCTACTTCTATGCAGGACGATAAGACTACTAACCTGAAGTTCGTTGGTCCTAAATTGGCTGCCTCGTTCTCCCGGAATCTCCAAATCACCTCTGAATACCTCTTGTCCAGTCACTTTGTCCAGGTACACATGCTCATGGTCAAAATTATCAAATAAATGCTTGTATGTTCGATTCTCTTCAGATATTGTTCACGTGGGGTATTTTGTTTTTCATGTGTGCAGGTACTTGGTCATCATACACCAGCGCCACCCCTTCAGATATATAATCAACACTGGCATGTAATCATTCCCTCTGAATCTCAATTGCATCTCTAGTCACACCCTTTGACATTTGCCTTTAGGATCCCCATCTCTGGCTCTGTAGTACCGACACCTCCATTGCCTTTTGGGTACTGTCACCCGATAGAACTCTCCCCCACATGAGTTGTCCCATTCATAGCACCGTTTGGCACTTTGACACTCATGTTGTTTTTTAAACCCTTTAGGGATGGGAGTCTTGATAGTCTTACATCATGTCGTGAACCAGACACATACTCCTTCTCCTCATTTTTCTAGCTTTCCCAATGGACTCCCAGGTTATCTCTTCAAGGTTCTATTTTGACTACGCCTCCACAGTATCATTAACCCTCCATTTCCTCCACAATCAATTTTCCCCTCTGCAAATTTCCCTCCATACCATCTACCTCATACAAAAACCCACCCATGGGGCCCCCAACCTCCACCAGTTCTCCAAGCACATTTCACCCTCACCGGCTCAACCATATTACATTGGGGCACCCGTTTCTATATTTGTACACTAATCCCAAATTATTCTTTATAAATTGTAAAAAGCCTTTGTTTCCAGCATTTACATATCTTTTTGTCATCACCTTTGGCGACCTTCTTCCCTTTTTTTGCAAATGCAACCCATGTCTCCCTTGGTTGGGGCACTCCTTATCATCTACTTCTGTTGACATCATCCATATACTCTGAGTATACCACTAGCCACTTACATCTTCTCTCTGAGTTTGTCCACTTTGTCCTGCCTCTGGCACAACTTATCCCACGTCTTGTTGTCCCCCTGACACTCGACCTAGTTGAACGGTTGTGGCCACTTATACTTCGCATATACCCCCAACCAAGGGAAGTCTTGAGTCTTCATACATCTTGATTTCATCCATGTACCTCCTTAGTTCCTAACCTCACCTAGTATATTTCACGAAGCCCTTTGCTTCTTGGAGTCACGTCCCCCTTTTGTCGACATTAGCACAGTTTCCAGAAAGGAGACAATATCTTGACTCTCATTACCTTTCCAATGAGAGGTCTCAGATGGCATAGGGAGAACCACAATTTCTCCCTACTGTCGTTGACCCCCGTAACATTCAAATTCAACACTTTCTAATGTTACTGTGGGTCTTACTTTGCGACTATTGTAGTTATTTCTTATATTTTCCGAAGACCTGTGAACTTGGTTGGGCTATCAATGCCTATAGAATCTGTGATACTTCTTACAGGTGTCATTGCCTACTATTCAAAGTATGTTCCTCCTCAGAATTGTCTTCTTCCTTTATCGTGACCTCCCCCAAGGGCGCTATAGTTGTCTACATTAGCACACCATTTTAGTTACTATACAACACCATTCCTTTTTAGTTACATGACACGAGCATGGGGCATGCCCGCCTCATTTGTATACAATTTATTTTTACACACCTTATGGAAGGTTGGGTCCTACAGGCTCCCTTCTCCCTCCAACGGGTCACTCTTGATACTCTCAGTATCGCTCTCTCTTACAATGGCACTCTCAGTAGAAGAAACATTGATGAATTTTGGCTATATGTATGCTCCTAACCTCATCCATCAGGGGGCATCTATTATCACTAAAATTTTGTCCTCAAATGGTTACAAGAATCCAACATTTTCAAATAGTTATGAGGCCACCCATGGACCAAAATTACCACAAAATAATTTCCAAAAGGTCCAAAACTATACGACCAGTGATAAAATTAAGGTGTGATATGACTACACATGGTGTGCACGCACATGCGCGATCCATAAACACACTAAAAGCGCACATGCGCACAATGCACGACTGTGGTGGCTAAAATCCATGCACATCTGAGAACGACACATTTATGAGATTGGTCGGCCTCCCACCCACTTCTGGTTCAGCTTCCAAGTTGATTTGACACCCAAATCTCGGTTGAATCTGACTGAGTGGCTGGTCAAAGACCTAAAAATGCCTTAAATAGCCTCTTTTCACACTATAAGCTGGTTGCACAATACCTCAAAGAGGTGCTATAAAACAAAGCCATGGGTGCACTTCATTTTCAAGGAATTCATTTGCAAGGTTATGTTGTTGCTATTCTCTTGGGGAATCCTTTTGTCTCATCAAGAGTATACTAGCATCATTACATTGGGCAATCCATCTCACCTCTTGAGTGGATTAGATTGGGATTCTTTCACCATTTCATTCAAAGTTGTAAGAAGAGCTTAGTTGTGGGGGTCCAAGAGCCCTCCCTTGGAGGAAGAAGGGACCCAAAGTCCTCTTTCTTCTTGGTGTTTTCTTTCACTAATATAATCCTTGTCATTGCTAACATGAGTCTTATTGGTTTTTTGTTCTTATGTCCTTATGCTCAATAGTTTAGTTCTTTTATTTCTTAGTTTAATTCTTAGCTTGTTCTTTTATGTTTCTTTCTCTAACCCTTTTCCTTTACAGCTGTCTTTCTTAGCTAACCCAACTAAGCTTGTAAGCACCTTTGTTTTTCTCATTTAGGTGACAAAAGAGGTGCAACAGTGTATTTGATTGAAACCATGATTTAGTTCATCCCGAGCATGGGTATGCCTGCCTTAGAGAGAAAATTGTTGTTTTGCAGATAACACCTCCCAAACTTTGGTCCCGGGCTCACTCGACTTCGTGCATTCTCATTGGTGAAGATATTTTAATGTATTTCGGCCATCAATTTATCTTCTAACCTCATACATTAGGGGGCATCGGTTATAGCCCTAAAATTCTCTACTTATGCATACATGGCATTGGCCTTCCTACTTGCATAATTTTCCAAATCACTGCTGAGGAAATCTATTAACCATTTTTTGGAGCATGTACATGCCTTGATGCACTACTACCCACATACATACGCTTTATGCATGCTCGAAAACCCACATAAATACACTTGATGCACACTAAACAACCCGGGTATACCTCCAAAAGTTGCAAAAATTAAAAAGTTGCAAGGATTTTGGTGGAATTTATGGGCTATTGGAGGTTTCCCAACCAATTCACCTACTATATAGCCCATCCCCCAACCGAATAACTATCCTTTTGTCATATAAAAGGAGGTCTTGGTTTCTCATTCCACAATAAAGCATTATAATAGTGAAGCTCTGCCATAAAAACCCTTTCCTTCCTTGCCCAGTATTTGTAGGCTTTTGTGAGTTATTGCCTCAACATTCCCTCTCTAGCCCCTTTTCTCACATACAATCCATTCCCTTCCCTTGAGGTGATCAGTAGATTGTAAGAGAAGGCATTTGGAAGGTGCACTTGGAGAATTGTTAAAAGGAGCTCGGACCAGGTTTGTGGAGCATCGACCTGCAAAGGTTGTAATTTCCAATCTTTGAGTATTGAATAAAACAATCTCTTTTCCCTGTACCAAATGATGGTTTTTATGTATTTTCTTTGATTTATACATAACAATTTATATCTAGCCCTAATTGATGAATAGAAATAGAATGTGTGTAGCCTTGTTTTCCTAGTTTTGGATGAAGGCCATCTTTGGGAGGAGACTTGCAGCCTTGGGAGCTACAAAGATTGAGGAGGTTAGCACCAAACATTGGATAAAAGGTACAATTTCTGACTTTTTCATTACTTTATGTTCATCTATTTTGGAATGTTTGGGGTAGTTTAGAAATTAGATTGACTTTTAGGGAGTCATTTGATCTGTCTATACTTAAAAACCTGGTATAGTTATAGGGAGATTTTCCCACTAGCAACACCTCTTATTAAACTCTTATTGAATTTATATGTATATTTACTATATCATGCAATTACAGAGTGCATTGAATCATTTTTCTTACTTTCTTAAAACTAGTCATGGATTTTTATATAATCTAAATTCTTATATATCTTCTCTTTGATAGATTTGTTGAAAGGTGTTAATTTTTCATAATACTTTATACTTAGTATTTCCTTTATCTTTTCCTCATTTTTTTATTTGTGTAGCTTCGAGAAAGTATCCTCACATGACCCTAGCTATTGGGCATGTAGGAATCATTGTGGGCACCACATCACACTTTTAGTTTGGTAAAAATCCCCTTGGATTTGTGTGGGGGCTTCATGGGTTTGGTGATGGGATTTGTGGGCTTGTGTAAGGGCTTCACACCCATAGAGAAAGCATAATTTGATGTTGAATTGTGAAGGGGATTCTATGTTGACCCATAGGACTTGTATATAAAGGAGAGAGGTCATTGTGACATCTCATATGTTTTCATAGTGTGGTGACATGATGAAGTTGGCATAAGTGAGTCTGTACTTGTGCCAAGGAGGATTGGTGATCTCAGCAAAGGGGAAGTCTGCAAGGTGGAGAATCTTGCCTTGAAGAAAGAAGTGAAAAAGGTCGCATGTGTGGAGAAACTATTTCATACAATACGTGGTTTGAAAGAGGATGAAGCGTTTATATATGCAGGTTGCAGAAGGCTGAATCACATATAGGGTATACGCGGTTTGCAGGAGAGAAAACAACATATGTACGCAGATTTCCAATGAGGTGAATAGCGTATCTGATTTTATGGGTAGGTACAAATATATACATGCTCATAGGTGATGTCAGCAGGCCATACATGTGTTCTACATCATATTATTTTGTAGAGGAGATTCCCAGGGATATTGCTGAGGTTTGGTTTGATGATTTGTATGGTTATTGGAGAACAAGATTGTTCTCAGTTTTGGTGACTTTGGAGGACAAGGTTGTCCTGAAATTTTGGTGACATTGTATTGGTTAGGAGGGCTAGTCTTTCCCTCAAGATTTCTGATGTTAACAAGATTACAAAACTGAAATTGTGTCTCATGTGTATCGATGATTCATCTCTGATATTTGTGTTTCCATTGCATATGTTTTTAGTCAATAATTTTAGTGTAAAGTTGTTCAATGATAATAGCTAGGTTTTTGTTGTTAGATCACCAGGAAGAAATTTTCAGATCTAAAATTAGTCACATAGAGTTTCATTTGAAAAATTGACATGGTATTAGAGCTTGGGATCTAAAGAGAAGGGGATCATCTTGAGACACATTGTTGTCTACATCACTAGAAGATTTTTGTACTTGTTCTTTCTCTTTCTCTTGTTCTTGTTCTTGTTCCGGGCGGGTCAAGATGGTGAATACATTGAAACTTGAGGATAGTTAGGAAGGGGAAACCAAATTACGGTCTCAGAAGGAAAGGGTTCTCCTTCTATTAGAAGAGAATGAACTCAAGGAGTATGTTGAGGATGTGGTTCCTAGCTCGACTGATCTAATAGATTTGGAATTCCATAAGAAGAGGGAAGTGAATGCCAAGCGAGAATTGCTAGAGTCTGTGAAGGACCATTGCTTCCTCACATTGTTGAGAAGGAAAACATTAAGGAGATGTATGATGATTTAGTATGTTTATACAAAAAGAAGAATACATGAAGTATGCTGCACTTGAAGCATTAACTTCAGATTGTTAGGATGACTAGTGAAGACATAGTTGTCAGTTATCTTATGAATATTAAGCAGATACGATATCGGCTAAAACTATTGGTGAGACAGTGCAAGATGTTGATTTGGTGAATGTAGCATTGAGAGGTCTTCCCAGGTCATGGGAGCCATTTTTGAAGGGGATCTATGCATGAGAGAAGTTGCCAAATTTTGATAGATTATGGACCGATTGTATCCAGGAGGAGACACGGTTAGTGTATAGGGATGATATGGATGGTATGGTGAAGAGTAGTAGTGACGAGAACCAGGCCCTGTCATCCTGCACTGAGAAGGGATAAAGAGTTTCTCCAGGTAAAAGAGGCTCACTAGGGAGGAGGGATTCTCTCTCGATATAAAAATATCCAAAACCAATATGGAAGAAGGATCTTAGTAAGATCACATGTTTTGAGTGTCATGACTTTGGGAACTATGCTTCAGAGTGTCCACGCTGGAGGGGAAGGGTAAGAAGGAAAAAGGAATCAACAACAGAGGCTTATGAGGTTGCAAACAGGTTCCATTGGGAGATATTGTTGGTCTCCACCCTTTCAGATACAGGTTCCAGGAGGGTGACTTGGTTTTTGGATAACATAGCATATTTTCATATGAAAAGTGCTAGAGAGTTGTTTGAAAACTTCACATAGATTGGCTCAAACTTGGTTGTAGAGATTGGTATAAGAACATGTATTTTAAGGGGTGGGGCATCATTTTTTCGCTTTCCTTAACTATCTCGAATCTTAGATCTTGTATTTCTATCATGTCCTTCTCTTCCATCACTACCCAATCACTTTATTCATGCTCAAAACCAAGCTCTGGGATGGACTTAATCTTCCTCTATAATATTAGCGATAAAGGGATTTCGACGCTTTAGCGCTTCGACACTTCAGTGTTTTATGCCTCTTCGCTATCTTCCCATGATACCACCCAAAATCCTGAAATTCCAAAGTCCCGTAAACTTTCCACGTAACTTCGGCCTTCAGGCCTTTTGGTCCCTTTACAATACTACTCCCAAATCCTCCGAAGCCCCGAATTCCTAGACTCCCAGAGTTCCGGTTAGTCTACCAATCACTTTGGCTAAGTTGCTCATACCAGGGATTGACATGTGTAAGGGTCAGGGGATGACACATGTCACGTTTCCATGGGTCTATAAGGTATGTGATACGCACAAATCCAAGTGACACATGGCATGTCCAACTTGAGTCCATGTCACCCTGGGTGACGTTATTGATTCACGTCACTCCGGACTGACTGTCCTTTATAACTTTCAATCTCACAGCCAAGGGTAGTCCATGTACCCCTTGGATCAACGGTCCTCACTAATTCATAACTTCTTTGCTCAGGGGTTTCATTATATATACTTCTCCTTACCTCTGAAGTAGGTCAGCGTCGGGCTGACCACAACCTAGATCTGATGGTGAGGAAAAGTCCTGAGGCGTCTTCGAATCAACGACTCTCGCTACTTTGAGATTCGAAACTTATCGACACATCACACCTAAAATTCCCCAGAGGGCCCAATCTTTGAACTAAATGATATGGCACCACATGTCCCCTGTATATCGACAGTTAAAAAGGATCCTAAAAGATCCGAGGAACGACGATCCTCATTACTTCACAAGTTCGGGCTTTGGGGGATTTAACGTTACAACATCGGCCTGACCTTAGCATAGATCTAATAGTTTGAGGATGTCCGCATAACTCCAGAGATATACGACTCGTAACTTCCACTCAAAGGGTATTATGGGTCCCACTATTGGACCACTCCTAAAGGGACATCTATCATCCCAAAACACTCTAGTAAGAACATGTGGCACCTACCTTAGGCCACCTTCGTTCCCTACCCATGTCATAATTTCTTTGCACCTAACAATGTCACCAATCAACACGTGGGCTCCCACATTCTCTTCACTGTGATACAAGCCTCCCCACGATCGAATGGCCAAGAGGGGTCCTGACGGATCCTTAAATCCACAGTCCACATTACTTCGCAACTTCGGCCTTTGCGGGTTTTGATGCTACAACTTCCTTGTTCTCCCAAAGTGGTCAACACTGGGATGAATACATCGTAAATCCGATGGATAGGATAGGACCCGAAGGATCCCCATATCTACGGTCCTAGTCACTTCGCAAATTCGGCCTTAGGGAGTTTTGACGTTACAACATCCCTCTTCTCTCGAAGTGGTCAACGTCGAACTGACTTCTTCGTAGATCCAAAGGCTAGGTGAGAACCCAAAGGATCCCTATATCAATGGTCCTAGTCACTTCGCAACTCTGACATTTGGGGTTTTATCTTCTGCCACTCCATTTTCCCGAAGCGGGACTTTGATGAAGTACCTTGTGCGGGTCCCTTCTCCTGAATGATTGGATGGTAGGGGGGGCTCCTAACGATCTCCCCCAAATACAAAGGCTCTCCTTCACTTCATAACTTTAGAATGCAGGGATTTTGATGCTTTAGCATGTCCATTCTTTCGAAGCGGAACTTCTCTGAAGTACCATATGCGAAACCTTCCACTAGACTATCAGACGATTGAGAAGGGGCCCCAACAGACTCCCCAGATCAATGAATTGCAACCTTTTGTGACTCCAACATTTGGGTATTTTTTACATTTATGAAGTTTGACATCCCAAGGATTCAAGCTCCCAAAGCTCTGAATCCATCAAGAGCTAGATCCTTTCGGACTTAGCACAGGGTTCCTAGACCCTGGTCATATGGAAACTCAAAACATTCTCGTGGTTACACACTTGAATCTTGGCCGAGAATTTTTCAATGTTGTGGGAATGAGCCCTTGGTCACGTAGGTGAAAGATCTGAAGGAGGTTCCCTCCTTCCACAGAGTTCGAACTCAATATTCTCGCAAAGGAGAAATTCAAGGGATCGACGGGGATTAAGAATTCCAATTAACCCCATCTCAAAATATTCAGTCAGCTGGACTACCAGAGTCACAAAGATTGAACATCCAAACAATATACCACCAATCAAACACAATATTTTACAGAAGGACGATAAACACCATTATCATCCATTTCACGCAAGGCACAAGTTATCAAATTTATAGATAATCAAATCATGCATTTCAATTCTAGGATAATGGGCATAAAAAAAATTATCTATTACAGTCGATCACCAACCGAATGAATGCACGTGTTCTCCTCTCCACCCAACCATAAGCTCAGAGGAATTCATTCTTAACACTCTCTCCACCCCCTTTCCAAGCCATGATATCACCGGGGAACTCTCGCAGTTTCTTAGGGATTCTTTCTCAGTTTCAACTTTTGCTCAAGTTTTGTTCTCTACAAACTCTTAGAGATATCTTTATATGTCATGGCCTTGGTGAGGTTTATCATATTCTCACTCATCATCAAGCTCATGGATTTCTGTTCATCATCCGCTAGAGAGATCTGTGCATTCTCCTCTCTGTCTATCTATCTTTTTCCTTGTCTCTATTTTTTGTATATATTTTCCCAGGATGGTTCTTGACCAATCATGTTCCATCTGTCAGAAGGAAACTTGAGTCATCCTGGTCTTCTAGACCTTGTGGTACTGCAAAATGAAATTATTTAGTCAGACCATGCTTCCATTCATGGGAGTGGTTGAGTATTCAAACATCAGTCCTTCCTTCATTAACTGATTCCTCCCCTTGGGATCCGGATGAGTCTTATTATCTCAACAAAGGGAATTTGGGTCATTTAAACTAATGAACCCTTTCTATAGTCTCCTCATTCTTTCCTCTAGTGATATCATGGCCAGTACTTTGAGGCTTCACCCCCACAGCTAATCATTCGCAGTTTACACCATAATACATTTACATTATTCCTATGCCATAGCATGGTAATTATAATTAACGATTAATTACAAGCTGGGGGAGATAGGGGTGTTACAATCCCCTCCCCCTTAAAAGGAACAACGTCCTCGGTGTTCTTTCTCAGTAACACCTGTTATGCCTTTGTCATTCAACTACTTCAGAAATCTTGATCCTCTTTCTTGGTCAGGTCCTTTCCAGACTCTTTGTCTTCCTTACCTTTCTTCAATAATCTTGGACAACAAGCATATAAATCACAATTTCATGTGAAAACATTTTATTGTTGTGAAAAATTCAAGAGGAAAATTTTCATAATCTAGTACAATACTTATCTGTGTAGTTCGTATATTTGCATCCACATGGATGTATTGTTATCTTGGATCACTATTTTTCCTTGACATACCCATTGTGTGCATGATCCCAATCAATAGTTTATAAGAATTATCAAAGTATCCTTTTCCTTGCGGTTACTCACCCTCCAGGACTAGGCTGAAGCATCCTCTTCTCTGCTATATAGTCCCTCGAGTGATCCATCTTGCCTTGCCAAGGCTTTCTCGCATAAGAATATTTTTCTAGAGACTTCATTGAGCCTTACAGTCAAGGCATCCCTTACACTTTCTTTTTTGAGGTGTCCCTCTGACTTGTGTTACCTCAACACAACATATTCCAGGCAGTCATGGCTTACCAAGGGGTTCTCATGGCTCATCAATAGCCATTTTTTATTCTTTTCATCTTGATAGCCTTCATCTGTCCTTTCTGGACAAATATTTTCTTCTCTCCTGTAGCACAGGTATACATAAATTCATGAGACATCATCATAAATTCTAAATTTCATAGTTTTATTGCAAATCTGTCACCCATAGATTTTCCAATTTCCTCATTTATTTTCATATTTGTTTCGCACAAGACCCAGATCCATAGTTATGGTACTATCCTTCCCATAGCAGTTTGGCTCAGCAGACAATTTTGGTCTTCCTTATGGGCTTACAACACTGCCATATGCAAGACTCTTTTCTTCCTGCACTTTCAACTTCAATTAGCCAAACAAATTGTTAGTTTCCCATGCACATATATTTTCATTGCACCTTTATAATGACATCACACACAATTCTTAAATTGTGCATCCTAACAATCAAATCACTTTTATCTATTCGATGATATAAAGAAAAAGGAAATTTCATTCCTTACACATGCATCAATTCATTATATCAACTTTTCCCGATGCAATTCAACATCAAGTGAATTTAATCAATGTGTCAATGTCCATGGCCAAATTCACACATAATGTGCCCTTGCATTGATTTCATATTATCACTTTTCAGGTTAGGCACTCTCACCAAGCTATGTTGGAATTCATCCAACTTATTACCATATGGATCCTCTGTCCATATTTATTATTTTAGCAGAGCCATATTTTCTGCTATGAATCAATCATAGCCTTAAATCGTCACTCATGAAACTCAAGGTTTCACATGAATTCCTTTAATAATTCCTTGATTGGTCAATGTATTCATGACATATCAGTTCATGAATTCTTCCAAGGATTACAAAAAGTCTTTACTACCATAGGTTCACCCCTCCATCATTCAGGTTCTCCCTCCTGAATCATACCCTACTTGGGTATCCAAGGCATACAACTGCCTTTCAAAAGTTCATGCATAAAATTAAGACAATAAAATATTTCAAAAGGATACCAAATCCCTTCATACCTTGTACCACATAAGCATGAAAAGTTTTATACCGGTTCTTGACTGCTAGCACCCTCTTCTTGATTTTTACCTCATCAACAGTGCTTTATGGGGACTTTTATAGCCATGTCAACAATATTTCAACCGCAACCTTCTCATGGTCATCCTTTGCTTGAGGTTGCCCATCATTGGAAACTATCTTCCTCAACAACTCCAATTTCTTTCTATACATAACATGCATCATCATAGTCACAATTACATTAGTTGTAATATTAAATAAAATGCATGTATCATAACATTCAAATTCATAAAACATCTTCAAAATGTCCTAGCATATCTTTATGCACGTCATCACATTATCCTCAAATGTTTTCATGAGTGAAACACCAATAGTTCTCGACTGCTTCTGCAATCCTACAACCATCTCATTATGGTGTCAAAACATTTACTTTCATCAATGTACCATCTTTCTCATCCCAGAGAAAAACATAATACTCAGAAAGAAAAGAATTGAGGGCTCTCCCCTTCTTCCAATTCTTTCTACATCGCATGGGACTTTTCAGCCCAGTTGAGTTATCTCTAAGGCTTCACTGCCTTTTCTTAATCATGGCTTCAACCAAGCCTATTCAGTCAAACATACTCATTTATTCATTTAATCATACTCAGAGGGTTTATTTTCCTTTTACCAGCTGTACTGGTTTCCACAATTGCTCTTTTAATCCTACATCTCTATTACACAATTCAAGGTTCTTAGGGTGAGAAAAGTGTTCATCCTTTTCTCCCCCTTTACTTATGAAATCTACTTCTTATTGTGATCTTTTTGCTCTTTTCTTGAGCAACCTCAGTTAAGCTCATTCTAACTCTCAGGATACATCAACATGCTTTAATAGAAAATCCTTTTGTCCATAATGAATCTTGAACATGTGGATCCTACATGTTACCATTCGGTTATCAGAATGGTCAAGATTCATTATTAGTCTTCTATTTGTTACATGATGTTTTTCAAAATGTAATCC
>SNQJ01S0173039.1:33506-51887 GCA_010110895.2 Picea sitchensis
TCTCGTTAAAGCTCGGATGGTGAGGGGGGGTCCGGAAAGTTTATGGACCGTTTGATTAAATGGTAAGTGTGATGGTGGATGGGTGAGTTGGTGTTAAATGTGAGCGGGAGTCTATGTAAGTGGAGTGTGACATGAGCTGTGGTAGGTGTGAGTGGAGTAGGGTAGACTTAGGTTAGTTTCATATTATATTTTTTTGTTTTTATTATATTATGTGTTACGTTTTGTGTTTTTTATTTTTGTTTTTTAATGTGTTGTTTTTTAATGTGTTGTTTTTTAATGTTTTGTTTTTTATTATTTAATATGTTTTATATTGTTTTGTATTTTCTTTTTATTTTCTTTTTATGTTTTTGTTTTTTAATGTTTTTATATTATAATTTGTATTATATTTTTGTTTTGTTTTTGGTTTTTATATTGCTTTTGTATTTTTCTTTTTATTTAATTTTTAACTAATCCTAATTACTAACCTAGTTACTAATTTAGGTTTTTAACTTAATTAATAATTAATTAATTAATTATTTAACTAGTTGTTTATTAATTAATTTAACCTATATTAACTATACTAACATTATCAGTTAATCTAACTACCTTTATTGTTTTTTTTGTTCATCCTAAGTCTGATTATTCATGGATGAGTGACGGGCGAGAGGTAGTCAATGTGGCCACAGGACCAGGGAGTGAGGGCACAGCGTGTATGAAGGATGCAGCAGGGTGATGGGGGATTGAGAGAAAATTATGGAGGGAGGAAACGGGATCAACCGAGCCAGACTTCGTCATCACGAGAGAAACGCCAAATCAACAGTCGAAGAATCGAGTTACCTATAATTATAGGACGCCAACAGCTTCCATGGGTATATTTCATAGTTTACATACATGATCTCTACCTTAAAATTAGTCAACTCATGATTGTTCAAAATCATTCTCATGTGATCCTCAAGGGATAATCATTTGCCTCTTATCCTGACAATAGACCATCCTTTCTCATTTACTCTTTCATTTATTTATACTAGTATTTCCTAAGGGAATGGAATACATCCACATAAAGCTGTCACTTAAACAAAACTTCTATGTCTCTTCAAAGCAGAGTCAGTCATGCAACCATGATATTCATTCAATTTTGGAAAGTACACTTCTTTCCTTATATTTCATTCATCAAGGCAACCATATTGTGCCTTTAATTTACATATATTCTTACACCATACATGTGCATTACTTGCACATTTAGTATCACTCACACCTAGTTGTTATTAATATCAGGATTCATATCAAGAAGATTTATGGTGCATTAGATCCATGCACTCAAGTATAAACACACATAGTCCAAACGTTCATCATGAAAACTCATTGCTTGCACCTTTTTCCATGTCATCCACACACATGTACATGTCTAACTTCTAGATCCTTCTCCCAAGGATCGTGCAAATATTCTTACGATAAATATCATGGGGATACTGTTGGCATAGGGGAAGACCCAGGTTTCAACACTACAACAGGGCACCAACAAAGCCCTAACTACCGACCCTTTCGGAAACACCTGCGAAGCAGATGAAGTCTCACCCGAGGTAGAGGCAGGGGTGGTTGCAGGACTCAAGTGTATGCAACCTTAGCTAGGACACAGATCTGTGATTATACTAATTAATAAAGAAACTAGCACCATTAGTTCCTCAATATACAGTCAATAACCACTTCTCTTATAAGACAGAGCTTTGCAACATTCACACCAATCTACAATATTCAAGCACTTAGCATATACAAATGGATCAGAATGAGCATATCAAGCACTAAGCATGAATATCTATATCAAATCTAACATTCTCACATATAAAAAGCACAAGGCATGAATAGATCTATCTAAACATATCAAAGCATTTCACATATAATATGTAAATACATCAAGACAAAGCACAAAGCACATCACATAGGGTTTATGTGGTTCACCCCCACCCTGGGGTTACGTCCACCAACTCTTCTTATTTATTGTCTTCGGTCAATCGGTTACAAGCACAGAGCCTCAAAATCCTTACTCCACACATGACAGAAGATCTTCACAGCTTGCTAGATCCTTCTTCCTTGAGCTAGGTCTCAGCACTAAGCCTTCTATAATTATGTGCACTCAGTCCTGCAAGTCTTAAGCAGTATTCACAGAGCACTTACAATCCCTTGATCACATAGATCTATCACTTAGACATTTCTTTTGCAACTAGCACACCAGCCTCTTTCTATATTGCCTATCCTTCTATATATACATTACAAAATAGGCCTAAACATGGGTAAACCCATGGGATGACATCCCATTCCCATTACATATTCCCAAAACCCCAAAAAGGGGCCCAAAAGGGGGCCGAGATCCCATGATCTCCGCTTCGACTTGCGCTCCTCCTTCGACAAGTTGTCGATGTCCCAAAATAGGTCAACATGACCAAGAAACTCCCAAAACCTAGTCAAGGGCCAACATGCCCCCAACACTCACCTATGATTCGTCCTTAGTCACTCAGGTCTAAGTAGTTCTGCCTTGAACACCTCGAGCTTGGCTCGAGCTACTTCGACTTGATTCTTTGTTGTGGCCTCTTGTTCGGTGAACTCCTGGATCATTGCATCATTCACTGGCCCTTCTAGGTGATGTTCTGCTGTGAGGATGACATGTTCTAGCTCTACTCCTTAGCTCTCTACCTCTGTAAAAAGCAGACATGCCTTGTATTGCATAGGTTCAAGTTGTTGAGTGACTTACATCACTTTGCTTTGAATCATATGGATCTAATGTTGAGTTGTGCGTTGTTCTTGAGATCTCTTCATCCTTTCTAAAGCTGGCAGGGCCTTCAGTTGTGCCTATAGTGTATTTGCATTCTGATTTGCTTCTTGGAGCTATGACTCCAGTGTCTGCAATTTTGGATTTTTAGTGATATTTTCATAGGTCCAGGCACTGTGGTTACTGAGCTGCTTGCACTCCAAGGCAAGATATTTTAATTTGTCAACTGCGCTACGGGAAACTGTTTCTATTTGGTTCCTTATCTCCTGTGGGGTTTCAGGTACTTCACGGAGCTCTAAGTCGGCGATGCGTTGTTGTAGATTTTGGATTACCTCTTCCATTTGTGCCACTTGTTGTGGAACTTGTTCCTTGGTCTATACTTCAATGACTTTCATAGAGCGAAGTGCTCTGTTGATCCTTTCCTTAACTTCAAGTTGCCCGGTAAGCAACTATTTCTTGCTTTGTTGTAGCTTTGATTTTTCTTCATCCCATTTCACTTGTAGAGCAAGCTTTTCTCGTTCTGCATCACTTCGTTGCTCTTCAAGGTCTTTTTGTACTTGCACTAAAGCTTGGGTGGCTTTTGTTGTCTCTCCCTAAGCTCGTCAAAGGCGAGCTTCAACTGTATCAGTGATCCAATGTATTGAGCAGGCTCATCACCTAGTTCTGGTGTTCCGACTATCAAGGGTGCAGTGGATACTGCGCGGCTGGACTATAGTGCCTACTACACTCCTTTGAGATCATCCTTAATCCGAATGAATACCTCCTCCTTCTTAGCTTCTTTCTTCTCTGCTATCTCTAGAGAAACATCATTCAATGTTGTGACGATGAAGTCAAAGTCGTCTGAGGTGAGGGTGGTCTCAAAATTGGTTCTGGTTGCTTTCATTTTATTCCTTGAAGAAGGTTTCAGAGGGGAAACCTTCCTTTTCCTCAAGGGATCCTCCTCATCTCTTAGCGGTGTAACCTTGCCTTTCTTTTGTTCGACTTCTGAGCCATCACCTCCTTGATCTGCTGAGATGGAAACGGTCTTTACAGATGCACTGCCTAAATCGTGGACCTCTTCAGTATTATTCATTTTTCTAGGTCTGGCTGTATCTGACGCAGTTTCGAGGCTGTCCACATTGGACATCTCTGCGGGGTTCACTGGAACAAGGAGGTTCGTCGACCATTCCTTGGTAATCTCCTCCAAGTCATCTTCCATTAATTTGTAGTATGATTGTAACTGTTGTTTATGCTCATCAGCGTGCGTTGTGATATAGATAAAATGGAGGTCTTCTCTGAATTTCATCAAGGGTCTAAACATGTAGAGTGTGTTCGAGGTTATACGAGGCATGGCCTATATGGCTACCTTCAACTGGATATAATACGTGTGGAAGACGAAATTTGATTTCCACTGCTTGTTCATGACGATGGAGTACCACAGCGCACTGAAATTCATGGCTAGAGGTTCAAATGGCTCAGTGTCTAGGAAGGTCACACCTTTTGGCATCTCCCATGAAATGAAAGCGGTCAGGATAAGAATCCAAATGAAGTGGAATTTGTATCCTTGATCCTGCACTTCCCTACAATCTAGTTCTAGCTGGTTCACTAGGTACTTCTCCAAATTCATCTGTAGTCCCTCCGCGCACTTCCTTGCGAGGTCGACTACGAATCCAGTTACTTGGGTCGGTCAGTTCTTGCAAACTATCTTGCCTATGATTAGCCAACAAGCAAGGTGCATTGTGCCACTCTATATAGAGGCTACCTTGTAGCCTCACGTTCCCTTCTCTACATCGTCGTAAGTATCATTTATTATCGAGGTGAGAGAGCGATCCGTGATCTTTCTGGGGTAGAAATCCTCTGGGTCAAGGCCTTGCATGCTAAGCCTTGTGATCTGATTAATCAAAGTCGGATCCACTGTGATGCGACAGTTCAACCATAAGTATCCTCTATGATAGAAGGACAACAATAACTTGACGTACGTGTTCACTTCTTGATGACTCCCGAAGTGAGGAATCTTCATTACATTAAGCAGTTTGGACTGCGCGAGGTTCATGGTCCATTGTTGGGGAATGATATTTGAATTCTTTCCCTTGGTTCTAGTCAAATACTTGTATGGGGCTAGCATATTGTACACTTTCATGTCGTCGAGGTTGAAGTCACCAAACTTCAATGTTGTGATCTTATCCTGGTCTATGCGCATTACATGTATCCCCTTCGGAAGGTACGTAGTGACCAATTCATAATCAAAATATTGGGGCACACTGTCTCGGTTTATTGTGCCACTCAGAGGTGGTAGATAAGAAGGTAGAATTCTCAAAATCAGCTTACATTCATGATATCATCTCTGTGCTTCATTTGTTTCTCATCAGCTGGCCAGGATGGTCTGACTCGAGCAGTGGACAGAGAGGCCTACAGTCCTCTCGTCAAATATGCTTGTACACTTATAGACACTCCTCTCTCTGACATGACTCTCTCTGTCATTAAATCGATCAAAAATTCCTTAGTGGCTTTCTTTGCAGTGCTCAATGCTTCCGACATACGCAGTCGGGGTAAACAATTCACGGGATTGGGGAAAAACTCAGACACGGTAATGAGATAGAGAACGAGAGCACAATGATCATTGTATAAGCTCGGCTTAGGCCGTGGGCTCGAATTCTCGATTGGAAAAAGTGTTCTTGGTGCATGGCGCGACGAGCTAAATAGGTAATTCAACAACGGTTGTCTTGCAATGGGTATGAGCCTCCATTAACTCCTTTTCAATCCGTTATGGTGTGGTCCAATGGTTAGATGACGAACCTTTATTACTTTTATGTTCATTCGGAGCGGAAGTTGAACGGATATATTGGCCCCAACGACTATATTGCTTCGTCATGGCGAAGTGCCATGTGTCGTTGTTTTGATATCTCGGAAAAGCTCCAATTCTGCAATTTTTCTTTCTGCGAGGTCTCCTCTAGAACCTTCTGTAACCTTTCAGTATTATCCCTCTTCTTTCTTAAATTTCTAGCCTTCTTTCCAGTGAGCTTTTTCTCAGTAATGCTTTTCTCATTCTGATTCTTTTCTTCTTTGGTCTTAGTTACTTTGCGCTGTTGAAATTATTTCCTAGGGTTCCTGGATAAAAATTCTTCTTTGTCTAGGATAGGTAATTCAATCTTCTGAGGATCCTCTAATGTTCTCTTAGATTCAACATCTGGGTTGGTAGTATTAAATATCTGCGATCTTCTCTCCTGTTCCTCAATCAAGTGTGCGATCCTTCTGGTCATAAAGTCTTTTAAATCTTGCTTCTTTTGTTCCAAAACTTCTTCTTCTTCCTTTCGCTTGGCTTGATCTCTATCAATCCAAGGTTTTCCTCTTAGCATGGTAAATGGGGCGTTGTATTCAACAAATTTAATAATCTCAAAGTATTCTTCTGTTGAAGTTCCATTGACAGTCATAGGTATTCGAGCGAGCCTTCCACATAGGTTTACTAGCTTTCCTCTGAATAAACTTATTCCTCCTAGTGAAGGGATCATAGAAGGCCTTCCTATAGCTTCCTAGGTTCTCACTGTCATGATATTCACATGTGTTTCCTCATCTAGAACACAGTCAATGTCAAAGTCTCTTATTCTTTCTTCGATGCATTCTCTTTCTTTGAAGATCTCTGATAAGATGACATGACGGTGGTCCTTCAAGGTTTCTTTCATCTGTAGCAATGCTTTCTCTAATTCTTTCTGAGGTTCGTCCATAGGTTCTGGATCTGCTTTAGCGTTTTCTTGATTCAAGTTCATTCTTTCAAGCTTAACATTTATTATAGGGCAATCCAATACTTCATGGTCTAGATATTTACAACAAATACAACTAGGTCTTCCATCAGGGCATTCCTTAGCAAGATGTCCCGTCCTTCTACAACTGTAACAGAGGGTTAATCCTCTCTTCCTTTTAAATGATCCTCATCTTCTTCTGTACTGTGCACTAGGATCATGGGAGATAACCTGCAAAAAAATCTTTCTAGGATCCTACATCCATTTTTTAGTCCAAACATTCTTTCTTTGCATAGGTATAATATATCTTTCACTATTCTTATCATATCTACTCATATCAAATATTTCTTCATCTATTAATGACCTAGCTTTCAAACTAGGACAGACTCTATTAAACAAACCTAGACCCATATTCTAGAAAAAAAAAATCCACTTATCTTACTTCTATAGGGCACAAAGCTTCCAGATCTTAAAAATTTTAACTATTCTTACCTTTATCAGAGCACAAAGCTTCCAGATCTTACCTCTTTTAGTCAGAAATTTCCACTTTTACCTTTCTTAGAGCACAAAGCGTTTAGATATTTCTTCTTTTCTTCAGATCCGACCTTCTCTCTTTAGCACATATCAAGTAGAATATTGTGCACTAGGGCACAGATCTACGTACAAAGATTTCACAATTTCAGGATGAATATTTGCATAGAGCTTCCTCTTTCTCAGTTCCCAGCAATCATAGTTTTAGGTCCCGTCAATAGAAACATTTTTTGGCACAGGGGCAGACCCAGGTTTCAACGCTACAACAACGCACCAACAAAGCCCTAAATACCGGCCCTTTTGGCAACACCTGTGAAGCAAATGAAGTCTCACCCAAGGTAGAGGCAGGGGTGGTTGCAGGACTCAAGTGTATGCAACCTTAGTTGGGATACAGATTTGTGATTATACTACTTAATAAAGAAACTAACACCTCTATTTCCTCAATATACAGTCAATAACCACTTCGCTTATAAGACAGAGCTTCGCAACATTCACACCAATCTACAATATTCAAGCACTTAGCATATACAAATGGATCAGGATGAGCATATCAAGCACTAAGCATGAATATCTAGATCAGATCTAACATTCTCACATATAACAAGCACCAAGCATGAATAGATCTATCTAAACATATCAAAGTGTTTCGCATATAATATGTAAATACATCAAGACAAAGCACAAAGCACATCACACAGGATTTACGTGGTTCACCCCCACCCTGGGGCTACATCCACCAACTCTTCTTCTTTATTGTCTTCAATCAATCGGTTACAAGCATAGAGCCTCAAAATCCTTACTTTGCACAGGACAGAAGATCTACACAGCTCGCTAGATCCTTCTTCCTCGAGCTGGGTCTCAGCACTAATCCTTCTATAATTACATGCACTCAGTCCTGCAAGTCTTAAGTAGTATGCACAGAGCACTTACAATCACTTGATCACATAGATCTAACACTTAACCATTTATTTTACACCTAGCACACCGACCTCTTTCTATATTGTCTATCCTTCTATATATACATTAAAAAATAGGCCTAAACATGGGTAAACCCATGGGCTGACATCCCATTCCCGTTACATATTCCCAAAAACCCAAAAAGGGGCCCAAACAGGGGTCGAGATCTCGTGATCTCCGCTTTGACTTGCACTCCTCCTTCGACAGGCTGTCGAAGTCCCAAAATAGGACAAAATGACCAAGAAACTCCCAAAACCTAGTCCAGGGCCAACATATTCTCATCATTGAGTTCCTCTCTCTCTAGGAGCTTGCGGTTATCTTATTCTCGTAAATATGTATACACATGTTAGCACAGGGGAAGACCTAGGGTTCAACGCTTAGCAGCGTACCAACAAAACCTCGACTACCGGCACTTTCAACAACACTTGCGAAGTAGGTGAGGTCTCACCCGAGGTAGAAGTAGGGGGGGTTACATGATGCAGGTGTCTGTAACCGAGTTGGGACAGAGATATGTGATAACAAGACTTCACCGAGTACTCTATTAACACTTAGAAGATGACATGCATTAGTTTCTTGTCTTTATTAACATCGCATAACGTACCCAAAGATAGATCAACGTAGTAACAGTAAATGATCATATAACCTGAGCACTTAACACTTAGCATTATAAGTTAGATATAGCATCCATTCATCCTAAATACAAGTAAATCACTAAGCAACAACAGATCTATCTATCATACATGATAATCAAGGCACTAAGCAAATAAATAACATAAATAACACAACAAAAAGAACACCAAAGACACAAGATATATGTGGTTCACCCCAATGTGGGGTTACATCCACCAACCGCTTCACCTTCGTTATTATTCGTCAATCTCTTACATTCAGTTACTCAAGTTCACTAAGCCATAGAGTCAAGCTTTTCACCAGACAATATATCTACGCACTGAGCACTAGATCCTCCTCCCAAAACTAGGTCAAGGCACAGAGCCAACGTTTTATCAAGCACAAAGCCTTACACATAAACATTCCCTTTCACAAAGCCAATCGAACTAATTGTACTTAGCCACTTCCCACTACTCTTTGCTTGATAGCTTATCTACTTCTACCATACATTCTTACTTATTTATAATTTTACAATCCCTTATAATAAGGCATAACATGGGAAAACCCCATGGGCCAACATCCCATAACCCATTACAAAAACCCTAGAGGACCCCTTATTGGGTCCACATAGCCCACAAAATCGGTTAGATCCACGATCTTAGCTTTGCCTAAGTGCTCCATCTTTGACCATCGTTTCGAAGTCTGAAAGTGGGTCAACTCTGACCAAGGTTTCCTCAAAGCTTGGTCGAGGGCCAACATGCCCCCAACACTCACCTGTGACTCGTCCCGAGTCAATCAGGTCTGGACAACGCTACTTTGAAGGCCTCGAAATTAACTCGAGCTACCTCAACTTGCTGCTTCGCCTAAGCCTCCTACTCATTAATCTCCTAGATCGTTTGCTTTGTAACAGGACCTTCCAAGCGTTGTTATACTGATGCAACCACCTGGTCCAATTGTGAGCCCTGTCCATCAATCTCTTCAAACATCTGGCAGGATTCCTCCTACACAAGTTGTAGCTTCTGCATGACTTCCATTACCCTTCTCTAGAGGGTAGTGATTTGTTGTTGCACTGCGTACTGCTCATGGGATCTCTTCATTCTTTATACTGTAGTGAGTAGCTTCATTTGTTCATGTACTGAAAATGCCTATTGCTATGCCTCCTGTAACTGTGCTTCCAACTTCCTTATCTTGGGATCCTCTGTGAGGCATCCATATGTCTGTGCGCTTCTATCACTCAGTTGTTTTCATTCTAAGGCGAGGGATATGATTCTTACAATTGTTTTCTCACCGGTCTCCTCCCTCTAGTCACACACCTCCTGCGAAGTGCTCGGTACTGCTTGGGTTTCCAATTCTGTTATCCTTGCTTGAAGTTGTTGGAGGGTCTCAACGAGCTTCACCACTTGAGCCTTGACCGATCCTTTCACCTCTTGTGCCAAGCCTGGCACAGAGTGACATGTTGTACTCACTACTTCTTTGACAGTGGCCCATTCTATGAGCAACTTCTCCTTTTCTCTCTATAGCTAGGTTTTTTCCTCTTAGAGCATCGCTTGAAACTCTTCTCTCTCACTTTCATAGGTAGTTAGGTTGTACTACGTTACTCGTAATTGTTCTAAGGCTTAATCTTTCTCTTTTTTCAATTCTTTTATAGTCTTATCCTTTTCTTCCTGGATTCTATGAAGTCGATCTTCTGTAGCATCTGCAAGTCTTCTCAGTTGGGCTAGTTCATCCCCCAATTCTGTAATCTGTGATGAGGAAGGCATAGTAGGCAATGCGTGGATTAACCAAATAGATTGATGTACTTCATTCAATTCCTTCTCAACCCTTCTATATAGATCTTCCTTCTTCTCTCCATATCTCTGCAATATGTCCTCAGAAGTGTCCTCCATAGCTCCGCAAACCATAATGATATCATCCTTCATGAGCATGGCCTCCAACTGGGGATTATTAATGCGCGTCTTCTTCCTTGATGAAGGTTTCCTTGGAGAAACCTTCCTCTTCTATGGTGTGGTTGTTCCAGTATGGGGGTATTTAGGTGATGTAGCTTTGCCTCCTCCTTGTTCTTCTCCTTTATCCCCTCCTCCTTGTCCATTTTCTTCATCTTCTCCTCCTCCTCTTAGCAAGCCAGACTCGTTATCTTTAGTAGCATCGTCCTCCTCATCGTTCTCTATATCCTGGAATTTCTCCTTCTTTTCTTCTTCTTCGTCCCACTGGACTGTTCGACATGCTCGACCTAGGTGACCATGGGGCTTCCTATGGTGTCAGTGTCAGAGTGTTCTGCATCAACGATAGGTATAAGGAACTCCTCCAGCCATTACTTTGTAATATTATCCATGTCTTCATCTGTTAGCTTATAGTATGACTATAGTTCTTCCTTGTTCTCATCTCTCCGCGTAGTGATGTAGATGAAATGAGGATCTACATGGAACTTTGCTATTGGTCAGTACTGGTGTAAGGTGTGCGGTGTCATGCACATAAAGGACTCAATGGAAACATTCAATTATTGATAGTATGCATGAAACACGACATTGGACTCCCATTACTTCATCATGTCGTTGGTGTACCACAAGGTTGAAAACCTAGCGGCCAACGGCTCCGAGGGTTCAATCTCTGGGAAGGTGGCTCCTTTAGGCATTTTCCAAGTGACAAATGCGATCAAAATGATCAGCCAATTGTAGTAGAATTCGTATCCCAAATACTGGGCTTCACAACAATCTTTCTCTAGTTCATCGATGAGGTAGCTCGCCCAGTTCATCTGCATTCCCTCCACACATTTTCTAGCGAGGTCCACCAAAAAACCAGTGACCTGTTTGGGGTGTTTCTTTCTTCGATATTTCCAGCTATGAGTTGGAAAGTGAGGCGCATCGTGCCATCCTTTATAGAGGCTACCTTGCAACCTCGCTTTCCTTTTTCAACTTCTCCATAAGCTTCTTTGATGCACTGTGCCAGGGAACAGTCTAAGGCCTTCCCTAGATAAAATTGTTGAGCATCAGGTCCCTTCATACTTAAGCTTGTAATCTAGTGGATCAGCACCAAATAAAAAATAATCCTTCAGTCAATCCAAAGGTATACTCCATTATATCACGACAAGAGGATTTTAACGCAAGCGTTAACCTCCTAGTGATGGCCGAAATGGGGAATCTTCATTACGTTCAGCACGGTGGACTACGCCAGTCCCTTAATCCATGGCTGCAAGATGAGGCGAGGCTTCTTCCTAGTTGACTTCATCAAGTAGTAGTGGGGCGCTAGCATATCATAGTTCTTACTATCGCCTAGATTGAAATCGTTGTTCTTTAGTAGCGGGATCTTTCCTAACTGGCTTCCAACTATGTGTATTCCTTTCAGAATGTCTGTGGTGATCAAGGTGTACTCATAATCTCATGGGATGTTGTCGTGGCTAACGACGCTAGCCAAGGGTGGGATATACTTAGGTAGGATCGACGGTATCTTCTTTGCATTATCCAGATCGTCATGATGCTTACTTCGCTGCTCATTCGTGGGGTTAACTTGACCAGAACGATGTCTAGTTGAAGGGGAAACCTGCAGTCCCCTAGTCAACGACACTTGGATGCCTTCAGATAATGGTCTGTCAGCCATTAGCTTCTTGAGGACCTCCTCGATAGACTTCTCTAATTCACTAGGCCTGACATTCTCACTTTTAAACAGACAGGTCCGGGTAGACGAATGGGCAGGCGAGGTATACAAATAAACGGTGAGATCTAAATTTAGATAACATAGCTCGACACTTAGACAATTCTCTGTTAGCTCAGTTAATCATGGGTAGAAAAAAGTGGTCCCGACGCAACGACCGATGAGTTAAATAAGTGGGGCACCTTAACTGATTCTTCCAACGGCCATGAGTGCTTCCATCAATGTGAATTTGTCCGTTATGGTAAGGTATCAACGTCCCAAAAGCGGTCCATCAGTCCATAAATGCGTTTTCTAGCCATTCCGAAGCATTGTTCTAACAGTCGAGGTGCCTCCAAAGGTCATATAACTTTTCCAGGGTGAAGTCCCATTCTACACGGTCTTGTTGTTCCAGCAAGGTTCAAAACCTGTGAACCTGCCTCCTGTGAGGTTCCATTCTGCGAAGTCTTCCATCTGTTCTCTATAGTTTCTTGTAGCTTTTCCAAATTAGCTTTCTTTTTATTGAGCTTCCTTTCCTTCTTCCCTATGATCTGGTTCTCTCTATTGGTTTCTGGGATCCTCTTTTCGTTCTTACTCTTATCTTCCTTTAGCGCAGTGGCTTCACACTGTTGAGGTGCCCTAAAAGGGTCTGAAGTTAATATCCCTTCTCTTAATGCTTCCTGGGTGGATATAATTATTTCTTGCATCGATAGGTTCTTCAAGCCTTCTTGCATTCTTTCAACCTTGACAACTAATTATCTTGCTTTATGTTTCTCCTGCATTGTTACTTTGTTCTGTTGCTTTGACTTATCCTCTCGTTCTTCTATTAGTCGATCTATTTTTCTAGCTATGAAATCCCTTAGTTCTTTCTTTTTCTTTTCAGTAGCTTCTTCCTCTACTTTATTTCTGATCTGATCCTTCTCAATCCAAGTCTTACTTAGCAAAAGTGGGAAAGGGGTGTTGTCCCCAACAAACTTAATGACTTCAAATTCCTCTTCAGTCGATGTTCCATGAACAATAATAGGTACATTAGTAACTCTTCCACATAAAGTTATCATATTACCCTTCAACAAGCCTATCCTTCCCAATGAAGGTACCATAATAGGATTTACCAAAATTTCCCAAGTGTCTTTTGTCATAATATTCACTTGTGTTTCTTCATCCAAGACACACTCTATGTTGAAGTCTTCTATTCTTTCACTTATGCACTTTTTTACTTTCAGGATTTCTGGTAAAATGACATCTTTATGAACATCCATCATTTCTTCCAACTATACTAATGTAGCCTGAACTTCCTCTGATTCCTTCTCTTTATGACTTCCTAACATGCCCTTAGTCTCTTGACTTTCTTCATAGTTTTCTTGTCTTGCGTTCATCCTTTCGACTTTAGCAATCATCCTTGGAAAATCCTCAACCTTATGACCAACAATCTTACAACAGAGACAAATAAGACTTGCGCCAAGGCATTCCTTAGCAATATGTCCCAGCATTCTATAATTATAACACAAAGTTAATCCTCTTTTTCTTTTAAACATTCCCCAACCTCTTCTGTAATGCATACTAGGATCACAGTGTTGGATCTGCAATCTGGAAAAAAAATTCCTAGGTTCCTACATCCATTGATTAGTCCAAAAA
Organism: Picea sitchensis; assembly: GCA_010110895.2. Taxonomy (NCBI): domain Eukaryota; kingdom Viridiplantae; phylum Streptophyta; class Pinopsida; order Pinales; family Pinaceae; genus Picea; species Picea sitchensis. The sequence goes on from SNQJ01S0173039.1 coordinate 47,322, forward strand.
CTCTTTCTATGCATAGGAATAACATATCTTTCTTCATTTTCACTAAAATCAACTCTTTCTTTCAACTATGACTTAGCCTTCAGACTAGCATAGAATCTATTAAACATACTTAAGTTCATGCTTTCAAAGAAAAAAAATTCAGTTATCTTTCTCTTGTCAAAGCACAAATCTTATCTCTTTTCTTCGGATCGGATTTCTTTCTTAGAACAAATATTCGTAATTCAAGTTGACTATTGCGCACTTCAACAACATATTTACACATAGAGCTTCTATTTTCTTTACTTCAGTTCCCAGCAATCGCAGTTTCAGGGCCCAACAATGGAACCATTTGTTGCATGGGGGCATACCCAGGGTTCAACTCTTAACAACGCACCAACAAAAATCCGACTATTGGCCCTTTCGGCAACAACTGTGAAGCAGGTGAGGTCTCACCCGAGGTAGAAACAGGGGTAGTTATAGGATGCAGGTGTTTGTAACTAAGCTGGTGCACAGATATAAATATAGATCAACACAGTAACAATAAATGATCATATAACATGAGCACTTAGCACTTAGCATTATAAGTTAGATCTAGCATCCATTCATCCTTAACACAAGTAAATCACTAAGAAACAATAGATCTATCTATCATACATGATAATAAAGGCACTAAGAAAATAAATAACATAAATAACAAAACACAAAGCACACCAAAGACATAAGATATACATGGTTCACCCCAATGTGGGGATACGTCCACCAATTGCTTTGCCTTATTTATTATTCATCAATCTCTTACATTCAGTTACTCCTGTGCACTAAGCCACAGAGTCAAGCTTCACACCAGATAAGATATCTCTGCACTGAGCATCAGATCCTCCTTCCAAAACTAGGTCAAGGCACAGAGCCAACTTTCTATCAAGCACAAAGCCTTACACATAGGCATTCCCTTGCACAAAGCCAATCAAACTACTTTCACTTAGCCACTTCCCAGTACTCTTTTCTTGCTAGCTTATCTACTTCTACCATACATTCTTACTTATTTATACTTTTACAATCCTTTACAATAAGGCCTAACATGGGAAAACCCCATGGACTGACATCCCATAACCCATTACAAAAACCCTAGAGGACCCCTTACTGGGTCCACATAGCCCGCAAAATCGGTGAGATCCACGATCTCAGCGCCACCTAGGTGCTCCATATTCGACCATCGTGTCGACGTCCAAAAGTGGGTCAACTCTGACCAAGGTTTCCTCAAAGCTTGGTCAAGGGCCAACAACACATATGTGTGTATATGTAGGTGCATCTTTTTCACCTCTTTATTCACCTTGGTAATTTAGTTTTATCATTAGTGTTCTTTAGTTAAAGATTATGGTCACTTACATGACTAATCTCACAGTCATAACTCATACTGATGTTTTCCTTTCTTCATGATAATAACCAACAAAGGTTACTTTTCTCTCTTTTGTACGATAACAGAGAGCAAGAAAACACTCTTGCCTTAATTTCCATAGAACATTACCCAACTTATAAATACAATATGGGAAATTAAAACCATGACCAAGGTAACAAGACAACCAATTTGGCTTCCAACTGGTCTTGATCAGCAGATCCCTCAATCAAGGAGATCCTTTTTACTTGCTTACTGGGTTACCCTAGAAATCATTTTTATTCAGTGTGTTAACTCCCTGGATGTCATTAGGTCATTATTGACCCATACAGACTAGCTATAGGTCTTACAATACAACAATCATTCATCGTATGCACTACAACACATTCACATATGGCATTTTCATGCCTAGACAAGTACTTATGCCACTACGCATTTTGCACAACAATGAGCTCATGATATGGATCACTTACCCATCTCACTTTTTTCTCTTTATGGGAATTAGCAACAGTCCCAAAGGACTCCTCTTTATCTTGCTTAAATGGATCATCCCTACTACAGGTTTCAACCAATATATAATCATCCATCATTAGTGCACGAGGCTCCAACTGCCCATGCTTAGAGGCAATGTTGCAAATTCTAGGTTATCCATCCTTCGGGAATAAGCTTCCCTTGACATAACCCTGCCACTCCCAGTTATTCACATTCAAGTATCACCATTAATGTTTATCATCATATACCTACTCCTGTAAAAGTAGTTATCACTTTGAAAAAGGGACAATATAATTCCTTTGTTGAAATTCAGTAGGAATTCCCAAGTCACAGTTTCAATCCATAGTCTGTCTCCTCAAAGGAGTTAATGAAAATAATAAACATTCTTCCAAGGGTAGAATTACCTGTCAATAGACATCATCTTAACCTTGGTATATTGGTCCTATGACTGGTCTCTAGCCCATCCAAGCCTATGTATAAATCATGCTTCACTAGATAGGGTAGGGTAGGATGCCCTCTCCTTTAAAGTTGTCTAAGAACAAAATCACTCAACTCTTTCATGAGACCAAGCAAGCCCAATGTTGTAACCATGATCTGATACCAATTTGTAACACACACGACCCCTAGATGCTCTTTTAAGTGGAGGGGCATCATTTTTCGTTTTCCTTAACTATATCGAATCTTAGATCCTGGATTTCTATCATGTCCTTCTCGTCCATCACTACCCAATCACTGCCTTCATGCTCAAACTCGAGCTCTGGGATGGACTTAATATTCCTCTATAATATTAGCGATAGAGGGATTTCGACGCTTTAGTGCGTTGACACTTTGACACTTCGTCACTTCAACATTTTATGCCTCTTCTCTATCTTCGCATGAGACCACCCGAAATACTGAACTTCCGAAGTATCGTAAACTTTCCATGTGACTCCGGCCTTTGGGCCTTTTGGTTCCTTCACAATACCACTCCGAAATCCTCTAGAGCCTCTAAGTCTCGGACTCCTAGAGTTTTTGTCACTCTACCAATCACTTTGGCTAAGTGGCTCATACCAGGGATTGACACATGTAAGGGTCAGGGGATGACATGTGTCACATTTCCATGGGTATATAAGTTATGTGATACACACAAATCTGAGTGACACATGGTGCATCAAACTTGGCTCCACGTCACCCTAGGTGACATCACTGATTCACGTCACTCCAGACTGATCATCCTTTATGCCTTTCTATCTCACGGCCAAGGGTAGTCCATGTACCCCTTGGATCAACGGTCCTCGCTACTTCTTAACTTCAACATTCAAGGATTTCATGATATAGACATCTCCTTGCCCCTAAAGTAGGTCAGTGTCAGGCTAACCATAACCTAGATCTAACGGTGAGGAAAATTCCTGAGGTGTCCTCGAATCAACGACTCTCGTCACTTTAGGCTTCAGAACTTATCGACTCATCACACCTCAAATTATCAGGGGGGTCCAGTCTTCGAACTAAATGATCTAGCGCCACACGTCCCCTATATATTGATGGTTAAAAATGATCCCAAAATATTCGAGGATAGACGATCCTCATTACTTTATGAATTCAGGCTTCGGGGGATTTAACGTTACAATGTCCCTATTTTTCCAAAGTGGTCAAGGCTGGGATGACCTCGGCATAGATCTAACGGTCTGAGGATGTCCACGTAACTTCCACTCAAAGGGTATTATGCTTCCCACTATTTGGCCACTCCTAAAGGGACTTATGTCATACCAAAACACTCTGGTAAGAATATGTGGCACCTTCCTTGGGCCACCATCGTTCCCTACCCATATCACGAGGTATCCACACCTGGAAATGTCACCACTCAACACATGGGCTCCCACGTGCTCTTCATCGTGATACACGCGTCCCCATGATCGAATGGTCAAGAGGGGTCCTGACAGATTCTTAGATCCACGGTCCACATTACTTTGAAGCTTCAACCTTCGGGGGTTTTGATGCTACAACGTCCTTGTTCTCTCGAAGCAGTCAATGTTGGGATGACTACATCGTAAATCCAATGGATAGGATAGGACCCAAAGTATCCCCAGATCTATGGTTCTATTCACTTCGCGAATTCAACCTTCGAGATTTTTTATGTTACAACATCATTGTTCTCCTGAAGCGGTTAACGTCGGGCTGAATTCATCATAGATCTGACGGCTAGGTGAGAACCCGACGGATCCCTAGATCAATTGTCCTGGTCACTTCACAGCTCTGGCCTTTGGGGTTTTGGCTTCACTGCCACTCAAGTTTCCCGAAGTGGGACTTTGCTGAAGTACCTTGTGCGGGTCCTTTCTCCTGAATGATCAGACGGTAGGTGGGTCTCCTAAATATCTCCCCCAAATCTATGACTCTCCTTCACTTCGTAACTTTGGAGTTCAGGGAGTTTGATGTTATAGCATCTCCATTATCCTGAAGAAGAACTTCACCGAAGTACCATACGTGAAAACTTCCACTAGACGATCGGAGGATCGAGAAAGGGCCCCAACAGACTCCCTAGATCAATGACTCACAACCTTTTGCGACTCTGACATTCGAGTATTTTTTACAATTATGAATTTTGACATCCGAGAACTTTGAGCTCACAAAGCTCTGAATCCATCAAGAGCTAGCTCCTTTCGGACTTAGCGCAGGGTTCCTAGACCCTGTTCATATGGAACATCCAAATATTCTCGTGGTTACAC
>SNQJ01S0173041.1:0-20380 GCA_010110895.2 Picea sitchensis
TTTGAAAAGAGGTTGAACTTGGCAGTTGTACTTTACCATAACTATTGTGCATGGTGGTGAATAACTCCACCACCCTCGCATGTGCACATTAATGCTCTCCCCTTTGATCGTTCATTGTTGTTAGACCGAATGACTCTGCTCCTGTGCGTTGGTGAATTCAACCCAAACCCTTACCATGTGCTCGCACCATGGCCCCAGTCGTCCGAGCTGAACCCAATGGGAGCCAGGCCCTGTTGATGTTTGACAGTGCCCGTAGTGACCTCGAGGAAAATGGGTGGCTTCCATTTATACAAAAATTCGAGGGTTTTAACCTCTACGTAGCTCGACAATTTGCTTTGACCTTTGATGGATGTCGAGCCAAGGTCGACGATGTTCAATTGGAAATTGATGAACAATTTATCAATCTTGCTACAGGTTTGCCTGCCACTGGACAATGATGGTCCAAGAATTGCAAAGTAGAGGAGGTCCCATGGACACTACTCTTCTAGTCGCGTAAAATCACCTCTTGCGATAAAGGTTTGCCAGTAACTATTCTTAAACAGCGTTGGCATGATTTATTGATGATAATCAAACAGTTTATCACCTGCAAAGTTCAGTACGGGTTTGTGTTCTTACACCACCTTCGTTTGCTTATGGTTTTTATGGGTTATCATCTCAATATGCCCTATTATTTGCATAGAAGCCTGTTTAAAATGTCAAAGAAGTACAAAAGAAATCAGGCTGATAGTAGCCTTTTTCATTATGGGCTGGTTAGGCTTATTGTTGTCTATCATTTGAGTCTACACGAAGATTGTTGCAGCAATTTCATTGCTCGGAATGATTTTGAGGATTCGAACCCTACACAGGTCGACAAACCAGTGGTGAGTGAGGTCAAGGTTGTAACCCCAGTACCCTACAATGTCCTCCTACCTAAACCCTTGGCCGACCTTCCTACCGACCTACCCCATACTGTGACTAAGGGTGTTGAGACTGTTAAGCCTGTGGGCAAAAATCCCAAGGAAAAACCCACTGCAAACGCCAAAGGGAAGAAGAATGCCCGTTTCATTTCACGAATGGCAAGAAATAAGCCAAAACCTCCTGTCGAGACAAACCCTATCGTGTTGAGTGAGGACTCCGACTCGGAAGTAGAGCGTTTCTTGGCTAACGAATACCCCTATTCGCAAGGTTTGTGTGCCGAACCCTTGTATGACTTTGTGACAAACCTACCCCCCTGCATACAGGATGACCCTAACTACCCAGGCATTAAGTTTCCTTGTGAAGCCCCGGGTCATTTATCCAAACCCTCTCCTGCTCTGTCTAAAACCCCATTGCCACCCTTTGATCAATGCAATTCGTGGTTAGAGCGATATTATCTGGATGTTCCTATTCTTTAGTCAAGAATTCACTCTTTTGAGGACCAGGTTGCACTGCTTACCAGTCAAAAGGCTAAGCTACAAGCCACTGATAAGAAACAAAGGACGATAGGCTCCATCTTGTTTAAAAATGTGGAATCATCCACAGCTGTCGTGAATTCTAAGTTGGCATAATTGAACAGCCTCGGCATCACACAGGTATATTTCAATATCACTTGTTTATGTAACGATTCGAATTCGGTTTTAAAAAGTTCTCTTTACAACATTGATTGGCTCGGTTACATTGTATGCATTCTATACATAGCTTTGCTTTGACTAAAATGGAAGTTCGTTTTCCCAGTTTAGCTTCCATTGGATTTTCATCGATTTGATTGATTTTGGTGTGGATTTGATTTGTTTGATTGAGTTAAAACGGATGCTCTGTTGTCAATCGAATCTGTTTGTACCTATTCAAGATAGGAAGTGTTTCTCATATCCAATTTAGAACACAATCGCATTTCATTTCGATTTCGTTGTAATGCATACACTATGATTGGCAAAAATTTTCATATGGTTAATTGTTACGGTTTTATGTCCCATATGACTTTCAAGCAACAGGAATACAATCTGGATCATTTCCAATGTGACTCTGCACAAACACACCCAAATCGTGAATAGATTCAATTCATAACGATTATGATAAAAACCCAGTCGGATAATTCGCATTGGTTTACTGTTAGCTTGACCATCTTATTAGTTGGATTCGTAATGGCAATGGATACTCTGTTTGAATTTGATTCGTAGAACGAGATTGGCTATATCCAGATTCACGATTTATTTCTATATTAAACTCATTCATGATTTGTTTCGATTGTTTGCCCAGTTTACAATTATCACTTCTGTCGATTCTATTATGGTTGTGATCATAATTAATCGATCATGTCTGTTGACTGTGCAAGGATCAGCGATCATAATCTATGACAAATTCTGTTTGATTGATGTTGTTACGTATGATTTCATTTACCCATAATCAAAACAGTCTTCCTATCTTTGCATTCGATTAAATGAGTTGAATCTTGTTGCTATATCGTTGTAACTATAACAAGTGGAAAGTGATTTTGTGGATCGGATTGTATCTATTGTTCAACAATTACATATGATATATTTTTCAATTGGATATGAAACAATCTTATTGTTGTTCTTTTTTACTCATTTACCCGATTTTGTGGTAACAGAAGAACAGAGTATTCCTATCTCTGTTTTCAATTGAATCATTTTGATCATGTTTAATGATGAATGATAAAATCATTTTGATTCGTTTTCAAGTAATCATTGGAAGATAATTGTATTTAATTCTTTTAAAAATATTTGATTTGATTTCAATTCTGATCTTGTATGTTATTTTAGACTAGCTACAGAATCATATGATTTTGTAGCTAAGTCTGTAGAATCAAATTTTTATTGTTTTATTAATAAAATATATCTCTAATTTGTGATTTATGGTCCATTTCAGGTCAATTGGAAATGGCATTGGATTTGATGAGCAGTTAGAGGATATTTGAGATATTTTACTTGCATTTTAATTTTCTAGTTTAGTTGATCTTGGGGATATTTTCCCAGATTATGTAAACAGTTTGATATTATCCACAGGGAGGTTTTACCCTGTGGAAAGACTTATATATACTATTCATTTTTGTAATAACATCATCCTCATTCGTGGGAGAACAAGGACAGGATATGGAATTTTATCTGGTAGGAGCAGAATTTGATGTGCCTTTCTGACTAGCTTTTCATAATGTCAATATTTTGTTCATGTTCTTGTGTATCTATTTGCATTTAGTTAATGACCCTTTTAGCTATCTTAATCTGTTTGCAAATTATATAATTTAACCACTATAATCCATATATGATTTCTTCCAAGTGTATAAGAAAACATAGCAATTATTTAATTCAGTTTATGAATATTGATTTCTCTTCTTCATGGATTGAATTATCAAATATAGGATTTTGCATAGCAGGTTTCCCTTATTGAGGAGATTTATAAATCATATAATTAACATGATTTTTTATGTAATCTTGTTTATCCTGTAAACAACTCAAAGAGCGACCTGATATAGTTTGCTTGAAATACGGATTAGGTGCGGTTTCCTTCCTCAGAGCCGACTTGAAGTCATCATACACGGAAGGACAAATTGGGAGCATTTCAGGTCAGTTAGTCATATGTTTGTTTAGTATATTATTAGTAGTTAGTTTAGATATAAGTCTAGTTAGATATATGTGTAGTTTGTATATTAGATTGTTTAATTTGATGGATTTTATTTCTTGTATAAAATCAAAAATAAAAATACCTTTCTCTGTCATAGAGATGATTGCAAATGAGTTTCTGGGTTTTATACATAATCTGCAAGTTGTAGATAATGCATATTTGTGAATATGTTGTAATTCAATTAGTAATTAAATAGTTAATTAGTAGAGTTAGTGTAGTAGTCATTAGTAGATTGTATTTATATAGTTAGTATAGTATTAGTTAATACTTTGTATATATTTGAATGGTAAGATTAGTTAGTTTGTTTAGTAACAGATTAGTGTATTAGTTTAACATTTAGTTTTAGTTAGATTAGTTAGATTTAGATTGTAGTTTTCTCTTTAGTTTCTTGAACCTTAGAGGCGTCCATGAGCAGATTAAACCATCGGTGGTCAAAATTTCAAATGACTTGGGTTATTAGACAACCTGGGACCGGTTCCACTCTTTCAGTTGATGGGTGGAGGTCAATTTAGCCAATCAACTAGTTGAATAGATATGCACATACATGTGTTTTGTGTATGTAAGTAAGTGAGCAGTGATAGTTCATCATAGAATGTCATGATGTAACATGGTGTGTATCATGTTTGTCGGAAGTATCATTTTGGGAAAGTTGATATGTTTCAAATGGGTCTAGTAGACAATGCGATGATTGTCTGACGACTATGTTGTCGATCATGTTTTTCGACTTGTGTTTAGTCGATGGTGTTTGTTAGCTTATAGAAAGTTGATTTGGTACACCAAGATGAAGGAAAAGCATCATGTGCTTTAGTGAAAATTAGAATCATGACAGTTTCCTTGAAGAAGAGAAAAAAGACTTTGTTGGCATCATTTTGAGTCTTGTATAATTTGTTTTCAAGATTGATGGTTTTCTTAACTTGTGACAAGATGTCGCAGGGAGCGTTTTGTAGCCATTGTTGAGCAAAATGTGTTGATGCTAAAGAGTTCAAAAGAAGGACTTGATTCTCAGTGCGAAGGCTAGCAGTCTTCCAAGCACAAAGAAAACAATGGATTAGAAACTGATGGAAAACAGTGGTTGATGAGCATAGTCGATTCTGATGCAAGGCATGTGAAGGTATCTAGGTGATTGTCAAAAGACTTTTCAAGTAGAATCAGTTGATAGAACTTGGCAGAAAAAGAGTATTGAAGCTCAAACAGATAATCATAAGCTTTGTGGGTCCAAAAGAAGCCTTTCAGTCGGAAGGCGTGATCAGAATCTGGACCTAGGGTCAAAATTTAGCTCAAATATCAAAGTTCGTAATTGCCTCAAAATGAATGGGTACGTAGCCCTCATCATCACAAACCCAAAGCAACTCGTTTGGGTTCAACCGGACATCGGATGAGAGAGATATCGCATTCTATTAATCATCAAACATAAAAAGAAGTTAGTATCTGATCCACATACAATCAAGTATATGGATCTTTGATATTTGCATAATACATGCGATGATATTAATGAAACTAAATTATGAAACCCGTCACGACATGTGGCATGTGCTGAGTTGGCATTTTGAATGAATCATTTGACGACACTTGGAATTATTTTGGCAAGTGGTTTGGTGCCACCCGTGTCCTAATTAAATTAAGGCTACCATGGCACCATGGTATAAGTTGGTTGGTTAAAATATTATGGATTCCATGGGGATCCCGAGACGAGGACCTCCCCCAAGGACCAACCCTTTAGCAATGGTCGCTGACAATGCCACATAGGTGTTTCTTATATTATATATGGTTAAAAATATTTAAGTTTGATTTGTTTAACGATTGGCGTGGGAATTACATTTGGGGCTTAGCCCTAGCCCGTGGTTGTATTGATTACCATATGACCCGTTATATACACGGAGGCGCGTGGATTTTGGATTTGATATTTCAAATGGAGTTAGCCCCTGGTTTCATGTGTTTTAACATATGACCACCATCTAAAATGCGTGCAGGAGTTGGATTTGGTTTTTCAAGCGGATTTCCCACCAATCATTCTCCGACACTTGGCGTATTTTCGTGGGTTTAAAATCTTAACGTTTTATATGAGCATGTGGTCACATGGTGACCTTATGACGACGGCCTTGGCGGTTAGGGGTTGGGCGCACCCTAACCATCCCTACGGCTTTTCACCCGTTTTTCAGTTTATGCATCGGTGCTGAGTTTTAGCATGAATTTGAGCGTGTGTGCTAGGTTGGCCACAGAGAGTTTTTAGCCAGTCTTGAGAGTGAAAGGTTGAAGGAGGAAAATGGCGGAGGCCTATCTTCTTCATTTTTGGCAAATGAGGTGCTGAAAAAGCTTGATTAGGGGTTTTTTGGATGTTGCGAATCCATTGGCACTATTTTCAAATCCATTTGAAGACTTATTTCGCAGGTTTTCACCATTGAAGTTTTAGGAAGAGCTCTGAGGGCTTGAAGCCCTCATTGATGAGGTCGTATGAGATGAGCCCATGTTTATTTTATGTGATTGAATAGTCATTTTGGCTAATTATTATGGTTTGAACACATTGGGATGGATTTTACCATTTGAAGAATTTTATAGGTGTTTTTTCCAATGAGAAGCTCAGGGAAGCTTAAAGACCACATGTAGAAGAGGTCATGCGGATGAGCCATGATCCGTTTTTTTTCAGAGTTCTATTAGTCATTTAGGGGTTTTATGTATTATGAACCCAATGGTATAGTCGGTAAATCCATTGGAGTTGAACCCTTAGCTTGTAAAAGAATCTTTGACAAATTAATCCCGAGCCAGTCCATTGATGGAGGCTCAAGGAGATGCTTGCCGAGGAGAGGGTGAACTCCTTTATCATCTTGTTATTATTGTGAGCTTGATGGTTTATTTGCTCCAAGTTATGTTGATGTGTATTTATTTAAAAGTACATATTTAACCATTGAGAACATTTCCTCACATGAACATCTAAAAGTGCATAAAATTGACATAATTCATCTTGCATATTTTAACACATGAATAAAGGTCCTGTAAAGTTTATTTTAATGAAGTAGAGGTGCTTGCATAGAATAACAAAGTCAGACCACCTATTTTTTAGATTCAGCTACTTACGGCACCTTAGCCTTGACATAGAATGGTTCTAGAAGCAAAACTATTGGCCAACCATGATTAATGCATAAATATAACCAAGAATAATCAGGAAGTCTAATGCAACCAATAAATTCTAAGACTAAACCCGGGAATCTGATTCTGGGGTGTAGGCTCCTGCTTTGCTCCCCTAAGGTACCTAGCACTTACCCGGTTCTGCGATGCGCACTTATTCATTGCTGAAATTTTGAGTTGTGTGTTACAAAATGAGGTCTGGATACTTTTATTTATACTATTTTCTTGAGCTATATGGGATGGATTCTTATTCTGGATGCTAAATACTTAATATTGATTATTTCCTTGAGTCGAATTGTCTTATAGGGTTAGGTTTAATGCTTTAGGGTTTCTTCTTTTCTTCCCAAATATTCTATTCTTATCAAATTACACATGAAGTAAATGCCTCCCACATCTCATAATATCAACACTCCCTCGTAGTTAGGGAGGTATTAAAGACAATGGTTTTGAGAACAAACATACCGTCAATCGGTAAGCATCATCGATTTAATGCATCTGAGGACTATCTCATGTGTGATTAGATCACAGAGCACCATCATAACTTCTCAGTGTATGCTAATAGAATCCATTGCATCATGTCTGAAAACCGCCTCCATCCTAATTAGTCCAGGACATGATGTTGAATGAGTCCCTCCCAAAAGAGTGATACAAGGAACTACATTCTTCTAATCCAAATATTTGTCCTAGAAGAATAAATGTCTGGACCATTTTACATCTAGAGATGTCAAATCCATTAGTCACATTAACCATCCATCCTGATGATTATTTTCAACAATGTTGATAGTCTACATGTGTCAAAACAATGTCATTCAATATAACGACTATGTAATCTATCCATAGTAGTACAACTTCTACAAATCAGTATTACTACCACCAAGTAGAACATAGCTGTAATCGGTGACATAGTCACAACTAATTAGGAACCATCCCTCCGATGGCATGCATCTGTGTCCAGGAGACTTATACGGTCTCATATAACCAATCACCATCCTTGATATCAATTTGCACCAAAACAATGTAGTATTATAAAGCGGAGTCATCGGGCCATTCTTCGCTCACATTTGTGAGGATCTGAAGAGCATCTGCCCTCGGAAGGTAAAAACGACATCAAACCATGGAGCTATCTGGACTATTCTCAAGCTGAAACCAATGTTGTCACGATTTCTCAGCACAGCACATTCACCCTATCAGGCCATTCCTCGATGACACTAAACAAAGTGAGCACGGAAGTGATCTACAAGAGGAATGCTTGACTCACGTTGCTAAACCCTGAACCATTCCACCTATTTGGGCCATTCCATAAACTTTCTAAGAAAGAGTGCAACTAAGAGATGATTCTTCCCTAGATATTTGTGAACCATTTCTAAGGAAATGATTGTCCCCAACCTCTAAAATGGACCATTCTTATTACTCCTGTGATCTTGAAGAATGACTATCATGAGGAGGCCAATTCTATGACCCTCTTGAGAGTAGGAATTCAAGAAGAAGCGTCTAGACCATTCCCCACTAGCCACAAGGGAATGGGAGTATGTCTATGGTACATCAACATGTCTATCGAACCATTTCATTATGAAAATGACCATCCAATCTGGAACATTTTCCGAGGCCCCGGAAAATGCATGTCCTGAAATATAAAACCACTTTTCAAACTGGAAAGGAAATTAACTCATCTAGGACTGTTTAGTGAAAATGGCTACATCCATCAAATCGATACATCAATGCTCCTCCCAACACAGAAGATCATCTTCCTTTTCAATAGAAAATCATCTCCATGAAATCCGGCTTGTTTCTTAGTCATAGCTTTTCATCTTCAGACCGGTTTTATAAAATGTTTTTATCTAAATCATCCTGGAGATATATTGGAGAACCAGGTTCTCCTTTCTTGACCTCATCACGGAGAATCTAATGCTTGATCTCAAATGTACTTAAGATCTTGGAACATTGGTTTTATCTAAAGGCCTCATATAGATCTTAACATTATAGTATATCATAGTTGGATTCGATCTTTGTTTCTTGCTAGCTCATAACATGGTAGCAAAAGGAATAAAACTGGAACATATCAAGTGGCACTTCTTCTATCATCATGAGTTTTCATGGATTAGCGATCCATCATCTCGAGCTTCTGAGTAACCGACTAGAATCTAATATATTTTTTATGAAAGTTCACACCATGCTTTTGCTATGCATTATAGGAGGCTCTGCACCAAGTTGTTTGAATCCATACCAAGTCTTCTTCCATCTGTACAAATCTCTCGGGTGCTCCTCAAAACCTTGAGGTTCTCTACATATGCTTCTTTGTTCAATTACTCTGTTGGGGATAACAGTCATTACATTTATTTGATGTGAACTCCAACCCATGGATATTCTTGCGAGGGAGATATGTGAAACAGGGTATGTCTGATTCTTTGAACAAGTAATCTCCATAGTCTTCTCCCTCCATCCGAGAGAACATCTAGTTTTGAATCTCGCAATGCTTCCATACACAAGTCTTTTTCAATTTTTCTTACATACACTGTTCTTTATTATAGATTCCATTTATTTTGCTTGATTTATTCTAGAGGGTTCATATCAAGTTGGTAGTCTTGTGATTCTCGATATAATGGTTGGTTGTTAGTTCTCTTTTCTCTTGGAATCCTCATGTTCTCTTTAGCTCTTGGGTCCATGGATTTTTCTATAGATTACATGCCCTAAAGATTCTGACTTCTTCTTTCATCATGGGATCATGGATGTGGATGGAAAACTAAGGATACTTTAAGGCTTCTTTTTGAAGAAACTTCTTCTAAGTCAAATTGAACATGTGTTTCTTTTCATGGTGACTACCATTGATGGAAGCATGGATAGATACTTCATAATCCTCAATGGATCATATTGTTTCAGATTAGCTCCCCTCCTAATCATTTCTTCATGCATGAATGCATGCTCTTATTTCGAAATTATATAATTGGCTCCCTCCAACTAAGAGACTCCATGCTTCCGTCTGCATCCATTGCCTTCTGCAAAGTGTCACAAGTCTTTTTCCAATTTCCTTTTGGAGTGAGCGACTCATAGGTGAGTGTGAGTTTATCTGAGAAGAGATGTGATGGCTACTCACATTAACAAAGAGATGATTACAATGAGGATCTGGAGCCTTTTTACAATAAGTATGAATGCAAAACCTAGACATCCAAAAACCCTAACCCTAGGAGATGGAACATCAAAAGTCATGTGGGTCTTGTTGGAGTAAGTTAGTACATTAACTTCCCAAGATCGTAACTTTGCATATGATCTCCATTTTAGATGTATGATATCTCGTTGGAAAGATATCATGAGGGAGATTCATTTTGGGCCTCAATCATGCCTTGACTATCATTGAGTTGGGATGATCTGAAAAACCATTTAGGCCCTCAAAATGGCCTCCGGAGTTAAAAACTACTAAAAATGATAGAATTGCCAAAATTACCCCAAAATTGTTTTGACCAGTCGAGAAAAGGTGGGTGTTAGCCACCAATATCCCACACTGGATCATTCATCTTTTTCATGTGTATTTATTGACTTGTAGTCATGCATTGATATGATCATATCTTTTATTCTTCCATGGGTATTGTTTTCCTTGAACTTCTTATCTTCCTAGAAATAGATGTAAGATGTAATACGAAACTATGAAGCTTATGGTATGTAGGAATTATGAAGAAGAATATTGTTGTGTCTATTCTTCCGTAGGTATTGTTCTCTTTGAACATCTTATCTTCTAAAGAAATAGATATGCAAGATTGTCTGAGGGGAAACTATGCAAAATATGGTATGTACAAGAATTATGAGAATATTGTTACCTTGTCTTAGAAGAAGAGTTTTCTTTGACTTTTCTTGTGAGAACGTCTTTGAGGAGTTCCCTTTCTTACGTGTGATGCTTTGTGTGTTTCCTTCCCTTTTATTTAGGGGACAATGATTCTTGTAGTGATATATTTTGTGAGTTGAAGCATTCTATTTTGACATGTCTTTCTCACTTCATTTGATTTCTTCCTTAGGCCAAACTTTTACTTTTTATTCCCCACTGAAATCTTGATTGTATTTCTTTTGGGGTTTCTCTTTTTACTAATACTTGAAGTTCTTCTTGTGCACAACCAAGTCCAAAATTTCTTCAAATGTGGGATACTAATTTCTTGTGTTCATTCATTCTTGGCAAATGCATCCCATGTCTTGGAAGACCATTAGAGTACTATATTTACAGTTCCTTCTCTGAAATGATTTCTTCAATGGTTTGTAGTTGATCTCTTAAGCTGGGAGATTCTCACAGAGTATGATGTTGTATTGTCATCATCATTCATTTCATGTCACGAGCTCATTCTTGGACTCATTACTTGTCTAATGTTTCCGGTGAGAAGAGATTAGTTAGGGCATCATACATCTTCTTATATGAGTCAATATGGGAGATATAGGGTATCAAAAGTGAGGTATTTTATAGGAGTCCACTATAATACTATGGCATTGAGTATCACTATCCATTTGAACTTCTTCATATTTTCAATGTTTAAGTTCCTTCTCTCTTCATGTTTGTGGCTTCCAGATCTTTCCTTTCACAATGTCCAACACACTTCCATTCTTGTAGGCATAGAGTCAATCGCCCCGTATTTCCTTCTTTCTGAGATTAGAAACCCTTCTAGCTTATCTTGACTTCTGGAGTAAGTCTATATTTTCTTTGATGGTCAGCCAGTTTGACCAAAGCTCAAGGCTTGGCGTCTTAGCTTGCTAAAGAGTACCAAGAAGATGCACTAGGCACACTAAAGAATCAGGGAAATTAGGTCAATCATTTCACTTAAGGTGCATAAACAAGAGGGTTAGGGTTTCATTTGTTGCAACAAAAATATGACTGCAACTACGCAAATCCTCCCAATCTACCTTACAATGGTAAGACCTTCTGAAGATAGTGTGGTCCCATAAACTATTAGAAATAATAGATGTTCTTGTTTAACCATAGACAATATAGAATTATTTTCACCCAACCATAGGCCAGAGCCTCCCTTTGAGCACCTTAATCTTGATAGAGAATGGTTCTAAAAGAAAACTAATGGCCAACCACGGCTAATGCATAAAAATAACCCAAGGCCAGTCAATGAAAGTCCAACCATAACCAATATAAATTATGATCCTAAACCAGGAAAATAGATTGCGACAACTGTCGGCTACAACTGCTCCCCAAACTTACGCACTAGCCCAGTTCCTGCAGTGAGCACTTCTTCCCAACTAAAATTATGAGCTGTGTGTACAAAATGAGGTCTTGCTACTTGTATTTATCTTTGTTTTCTTGAGTTATCTGGGATGACTTCTTATTATGGATGCTCTTAAATACTTAATAGTAATTATTTCCTTGAGTCAACAATGTCTTCTAGGGTTAGGTTTAGTGCTTTAGGGTTTCTTCTTGTACAAATATTCTATTCTTGTCGGGGTTACCCGTGGAGAATTAAATACCTCCTGAAGCTACCATAATATCAACAAGAACTCTCTTATATTTTCATTCAATCTGAACTCTCTGCTAGTTCTTTTCTTTCTATGGACTGATTAATATTCTTTGGTTTTATTCCTATCCATTATACTATAATATATTTCTCAAGCATATTTTAAACAAATCCATGGCATTCCTATCATTAAGTAATTTAAAAGAAAGATTCCAGGAAAATATTTAATTTACTTACTTTATCTGTTTTCTCATTTGTAGTATGAGCCATGTTATCCACAGATATCTAGGGATAACTAGGAGATCATGTCTCGAGGGCCTGAGTTCTAGACATGAATTGCGAGAAGGATTATTGAGCATGTACACAGGGCCATCTCTTCTTCTTAGATCAGATTTGTCATCGTGATGTGGTTTCCATCACCACGGCTGGGCACGCATCGGAGAGGACTCTTGCTCCATGAGTAATTGGTGCAGGAGTATCATGGTATGTGTGATATTTGATTGTTATAACCTTTGTATATATGCATTAGGTTCCTTTCATTTCCGATGTTGCTTGGATCTTACACTAATCCCTTGACCATTGTTAGGGTGATTGATTGGATGACAACAGCCGATATTCATGGGTTTGGTTAGCCACCAGGGGTTTAAAGGAGACATCATCCGCTCCCGCCATCTTATCTTATTTACATCTTATACCCCTCTACATCCATCCCATTCCCCTAATTCGGCCATTAGGATGACCTTTGTGAGTTACACTTTGTCTTGTGGGAAGAAGGGGCTAAAGGCCAGGGGTAAAAGCTAGTAAAGATAAAAGCCATAGGAAATAAAAACCTAGAGATGCTTAGCCAAGGGATCCCCGAGAAGGGAAATAAAAGTCCTCTTGATAAGAAACTAAAGGACCCTAAGAAAATAATAAAAGCAAGACCTATAGAAACAAAGGAGGATGGGAGGTCTCATCCGCGAGCCGACCCATTATGTTCATAGGTATTTAGCGATTATGACATTGCCACTATCTGGTCGCAAACCGGTAATGACCTCTGGTTGCATGGCCAAAGGAAGGTCTCATCACGAGCCAGCCTTATCATTTTACGTGAAGATACCGGTGGAGTAGCATTATCAACTTTACTAGCCCATAAACGAGTGGAGTGTCCTCTGGTCCTTCTGTAGAGTAAAAAGAAAAAGCAATAAAAGAAAAATGAAGGCAATAAAGGGCTGGAAAAATGCATCCATAATGGTACATCTAGCCTCCTAAATGCACTTACAGTTGTACACCTTGCTTAGTCTTACTATGGCTGGACATCCCTAAAAACCATATCACCTCATAAGAACTTATGGCTTGAATGATCTTCTAGGAAACTTTCCATCTCTTGTGGGTATTATCCCAATAGGTTATTCAGTTGGTTTCCATGGCCTACGTATAGTAGATACGTGTAATATCTTTGAGCTCTTAGATGATGTGGGATTTCATGCATATATTTGATCGCACTTTAATGATGAAATATAGTTACATTGCTATGATATCCTAGGGTGATGAGCCCATGGAGGGAGTAGTTTTGATGTAGGGATGTACCAGCAGACAGTGCAGGAGGGCCCGTTACACATGGGAGATGATTAGCTCGGACACTCCATGGGGCTGAAGATCCCATCATATGGTTGCTAGGATGCGTGATGGCGGAGTTCGCGTCATGATGAGCCCTTGCATGAAGAAGATAGAAGGACTCCCTCACCAGGACACTTTGGCGGTCGACTAGGGGACACCTAGGATGAGATGATGGCTTTGATGGATAGGACACCACCCGAGGTGAAATTTTGGACATTTTCTAGAGATGTGGCGATTATTAGCTGGACCATTTTGGCGCGTGTGTGACTGCAGGAGCCCTAGAGGACCCAGCGTTTTGCCTTCACGGATCGCGTGTGTTACTTAAAAGAGACAATGTCTCCCTCGAGAGGGGCTGGCGTCTGCTTACCGACTCTTAGCACGACATTTGGCATTTAATGTGACAAATAATGAAATATTGTTAGTCAGCCTTATGTCGGCTGTTTTTAATGACTATTTTGTAATTAAAAGGTCATTTGGATGATATAAATTAGAGACGTTGAGCCTCATTTGGAATAACATAACTTACTCTCTTGCTGAGACTTCTTTTCCAGTCTTTTGTCTTGTTATTGGCTCTTGGAGTTGAGGCTCTACACTTGGAAGGATTATCTTTAGCATCCATGGTGTTTTTATCATTGGAAGGTGTTACAACTAGGGTTGATAAGCTCTTCTTGAATTTGTAAGTGTATTTTCATACCAAAACTTCTTGATTGAATGGTTGTAGTTTTAATATATTACATGTATGGATTTGCAGTATTATTATTATGCTTAATCATTGAAACCCTAGGGGAGCAAACACACAAGAGTAGGTCCTTGCTTTATGTCCCCCTGTCAGCAGCTTGATTAGCCATTTGATTAAGAAGGATATAGCCCCTCGTTGCTACACTAGTTCTTCTTTTACTGAGTTAGATTTGAGCATAGATTGAAGGGCGATCCTAGGCCTAATTGACTTTACACCTAGGGTTTTGACTCTTAGGGTTTGAAAATCATTGGCCCCAAAACACTTTTCAGCCCTAGATTTATGTTTTAAAGCTAGCCGTTTTATAAAGAGTCTTAAGGAAGAGGGAGGAGCATAAGGCCTAGCTAAAGCTACATCGGAATGAGCCTCCTCCCTTAGGGTTTTGACAGTAGCCCTACCATTAGAGCACCATTAGGCCCTAACTCTCTCTCTCCCGTCCTTAGGTTTTAAATCTTTCCAAGCCTTTAGCCTCTCTTTGACTCCATTTTACCCAAGGCACTAGTCTAAAATTGCAACGTTGAACCTTTAGTGTCAAAAAAATATTTCAAACTCTCTTGAATTGAAACCCTAACTAACCCTAGCAATTCTACTAACCCTAAATAGCTAGTGATGACGTCATACCTATTTTGACCTCTTGTTTGGTATAAAGCGTTGTGATATTGTCATCAGCATTTGGCATTTATGTGCAGATTATTTTCATTGGCTTGATTTGCAATGTCAGCCACTTCCTTTCAAAACTAACCTAAAACTAGGGTTGATGTCACCCTTAATAGTATAGTGACGTATAACAATATTTATGTATGAGCACATTTATTATGTTGTGATATAATAAAGATTGATTTATACATTGAATGCAAGTATCATTTTGTATTTATTGAAGAACCAATATTATAAGCCATTGTCTTTGTTTTGCAATCGTGACTTCGTCAATAATTACATGTTATCGTTGCTCGTATATATTGAAGATAGTCATTAGAAATTAAAGTACTAATACTTGCACCTTGCGTTTAGTTTTATTTGCCTTGTCTATAAGCGGTGCCTTCTCAATGGAATACCTTCCAACTGACTATCTCTCTTGGCGTGTCACGGCAAGGAAACTCTCACCTTGACCCTTTAGACCTTAAACCTTTGAGGCCAGTTACTAGGAACGTCTCCTTGGGATAGCCGCCACGAATGAAATAGATCCCCATCGAGGTGTGAGTGGGTGGGGAAGCTCATTACGCCAGTTTGAGTCTTATTTCCAAGAGCCAGCCTATCCACCGGCCCGGCGATAGCAAACTCA
The DNA here is from genome assembly GCA_010110895.2 of Picea sitchensis. Lineage (NCBI taxonomy): Eukaryota > Viridiplantae > Streptophyta > Pinopsida > Pinales > Pinaceae > Picea > Picea sitchensis. The sequence continues at coordinate 15,770 of SNQJ01S0173041.1, forward strand.
AAGGCGAGGCATATCAAAAATAGAATTATCATACCCATGTGCATGGTGTTTGATGTGGAGGCTTCATTCTCCTTGAGGAACTCCTTCTTTGCTTCCTTTAAAGTTCCCTTTTCCTTCTTTGCATCAAAATACTGTTGTGGTTGAGTGTTCTTTTGAATCCAACACTTAGATTCCTTCTTCTGATCATGTGCATTTTCTCCTTTCTTCACTCCTCCTCTAGTCATGTTGGCCCTCGACCAAGTTTTGAAACCTTGGTCATATCTAGTCCACTTTTGGACTTCGACACGTGGATCGAGTAGGAGGAACCAGTGAGGCTGAGGATCGTGGATCTCCTGCTTTAATGGTTAAGTGGAACCCGGTAAAGGTCCCTCTAGGGGTTTTATGCTGGTTTATAGGATGTGGTAGCATGGGTTTCCCCATTATTAGGCCTTATTGTAAGAATAATATAGTGTAGAAGGAGGAAGCAAAGTGAATGTAGTTTTGTGTGAACACAGGGATAGCTTTGTGAAAAGGCATGTATGTGTGGGAATATGATTTTGTAGAAGGTGCAAATGTTGTGATATAGGGTTTTTGGTATGTGCATTTGACCTAGTTTTGCAAAGAGGATCTGGTGCTCAGTGAATACCGGATCTTCTTTCCAGTGCAAATCTTGACTCTGTGGCTTAGTGGACATGAGTGAGAAATTTGAATGTAAGATTTGGCGAATAATAAAGAGGCAAAACGGTTTGTGGACGTAGCCCCATCACGAGACGAATACCACTTATATCTGGTGTCTTATGGTTTTCTTTGTGCTATGATACTTATGTTATACATCTTCTTAATGCATTGATTATTACCAATGGATATATCTTTTGTTTCTTAAGTGCTTTAATTTTTTTAAGGGTAAAAGGATGCTAGATCTAATCTATAATGCTAATTACTAAGTGCTAGAATACTCCGAGAATTATATTATCATTTGTTGTTATTGCGCCAACCTATCTTTGGTTATGCTTTGCGATGTTAATAGGGTTAGGAAACTAATGCATTTCACCTTCTATGTTAAGAACCAAATACGTGTTAAGCCCTAAATAGTGGCTCATTATAGCTGAATCAAAAGAATTGCTCCATCCCCGAAGTATGCATGTTATTGGGTCCTTACCATCAAACATCCTCATATCGATCTTAGAGGTGATTGGTCTTCAACCAAAGTTGGTTTTTTTCCATTCTTGATTCATCTTCTTTGTGTCCTCATCATGAATTTCATGAGAACATTTTTAGTTTCGGTGTCCTCTCTATTAGGAAATTTCTCATTCCTTACATGATCTCCTTTTAATGCATCCATCTTAGTATCCATTATTGCCTCAATTTAGCTTAGATTGAATCCATCATCCCTTGTAGTTCATCTTTTGTCATTGTCTTCTTTTTCTAATTCATGTATGTCTCTACATTTCTTCACCTTCATCAAGAGTCCAAATAGGACTTTTGGAGGCTTATTTGATGGCTCCCCTTTTGGAGTGGCATGTTGGCCAAAACTCACTTTGAACATTGATTTTGAGGTAGTTCTGCTAGACAATGCTATTCTACTGTATCTCCAACGTTTGACCCCTTCTAGGTATGAAGCTTTATTTTTTGTATTTCTCTGTTATTTCTTCTCTGCAATGCAACATGTTTGATCAAAATTGGAATTTCCAAGTGGAATTTACAATAAATTCCCCACAACTTGATGATTTTGGCCTTTCTAGGAGATCTCATGTATATAGCGTGCCCCTTTCAAAATAATTGATAAAATTATGAAACTTGTGCAATACTCTGGTGAGCCCTTTATCAATGCAATAGTCTCCCACTCAATTTGGATACTCTGAGGAGAGGGTTATGATAGTTTTACACAGGAACACCTTCTTGAGACTAGTCAATAGGACTAGTGGAATGAATATCTTCCCTTGAGGGGTGTATCTACAAATGTAAGATGACCCAGAAAGATGAAATTTTACCACATATTTTCCTTACCCAATTTCTGTGAATATCCACTATATTTCAAGGTTTGAAACATTCTGAGAAACTTTTTTATGTGAAAATTCCACAATGACTCGAGTTTAGGATGATTCCAACACCCTATCTTACACAAACTATATCTCCCCTAAAGTATAAGGCCTCAAGGGCTGAAATTTTAAATGGCGTGCCTTGATCCAGATCTAATAAACATCCTCCCAAGTTGTTTATACAGAGCTTTGTGAAAAATTCCTGAAAATTCCATGGTGTGTCTCAGGTGTGAAACCCCAAGACCTTGAGCTCACGATGCAATATATTTAAGAACCAAATATCAATATGGCATAGAAAAAACTTAGAATAAGCACTCAACTCCTTGAAAAAAGAGAAAAATTCAGATAATCCTCTTGAGAGACCCATCCTTATTCCCACATAGATGTACAATTACATGATGATTCAAGTAGAAATGTCTCCTTGGTATATATAGGAGACTAGGAGAATTATAATTGAAACTAATGGGGTCAAGCCGACATAAAATAAAATAACATTACTAATGTAATATACACAATTAAGGGGTAATGAGCCACTATTTAGGGCTTGTATTCTAAGCATTAACATAATATAATTATTATTTTGATTTACAAAACACCTACGTCACTGCTGGCCCCCCATTCTACCTCGGGTGAGACCCCGTGCAGCTTCATGGAATGTTTAGAAAGTTGGTATTCAGAGTTTTTGTTGAGATTAGTTGATAAGCAGCATTGAACCACAGGTGCCTATGCCAACAAATGGATTACATTTGCGAGACACAGGCTGTGATTGTTAGGAGACCGGAACTAAAAGAAAAGAGAATCTTTGTGTGTATATTTGTTGCTCTAGTGCGCAGTGTTTTTTTTGACTTGTGAAGCTTTGTTCCTAGAGACTAAGTTGATCTGAAGAAAATAGGTAAGATCCTAAAGAAGAAATCTTTGTGCTGGAAAGAAAAAGATAAACAATTTTTTGTTTAATGAACCTAATGTTTAATAGATTATGTCCTACTCTGAAAGCTAGGGCAGTTGGAATAAAAAGTTGATTTGAGTAAATTTAATGGAAATGAAGAAATATATATTATTCTATGCATAGAAATATTTTGGACTAATAAGTGGATGCAGAGACCTAAAATATTTTTTTACTGATTACAGAATCCATCACTATGATCCTAGGGAAGTCTTGTGATCTGGAAAGAGGTTGGGAACATTTAAAACAAAAATGGGATTGACATTATGGTATAATTAGAGGAAAGGGAGTGGGACACCTTGCTAAGGAATGTCTTAAGGTAGGCCCTATTTGTCTTTTTTATGGAGTTATTTATCATGAGGTTGAGGATTGTTCGAGGATTATTGCTAGAGTTGAAGGAATGGAGCATGAGACAAGAAAAATATGAAAAAGTCAAAGAAGACTCAGGAATTTTACAATGAATATTCATAAGAGAGAAAAGAATAAGAGGAAGTTGATTCTGATATTACAGTTAGAATAAATGATGGATGTTCATAAAGATGTCAATTTACGAAGCTGAGAAAAGAAAAACAATACATAGAATTGCAAGAATGAAGGCTTGACATTGGTATGTCTGATGAGAGAAACACCAAGTGAATATTATGACATAAGAAACGATGAAGAAACACAAGTGAATATTATGACATAAGAAACTTGGGAAATTTTGGGAAATCCTACCGTGGTAACTTCGTTAAGAAGGATAAGTTTGTTTAAGGGTAAGATGATAACCCTGTGTGGAAGAGTTACTAATGTGCCTATTATTGTTCATGGAACATCGACTGAAGAAGAATTTGAAGTCATTCGGTTTGTTGGGAACAACACCCCTTTCCCACTACTATTATTAGGTAACACTTGGATTGAGAAGGATAAGATTAGAAGGAAAGAAGAGGAAGAATATACAGAAAAGAAAAAGCAATAACTAAGGGATTTCATAGCTAGGAAAATAGTCTGACTAATAGAAGAACGAGAGGATAAGTCGAAGCAATAAAACAAAGTAACAACGCAGGAGGAACAGAAAGAAAGAGAATTGGCTATCAAGGTTGAAAGAATGAAATAAGGATTGAAGAACCTATCTATTCAAGAAAGAAGTATTCCCACTCAAGAAGTGTTAAGAAAAGAGATATTAACTTCAGAATCCTTGAGAGCACCTCAACAATGTGAAACCACTGTGCTAGGGGAAGATAAGAATAAAAATGGAAAGAGGATTCCAGAAACAATTAGAGAGAATCGTATCACGGGAAAGAAGGAAAGGAAATTCAATAAAAAGAAAGCTAAGTTTGAAAATCTACAAGAAGCTACAGAAACCCAATGGAATACTTCGCAGACTGGAACCTCACAGGAGGCAGGTTCAAAGGACTTGAACCTCGTTGGAACAAAAGGTCCGCGTAGAATAGGACTTCACCCTGGCGAAGTTAGATGATCATTGGAGTCACCCTGACCGTTAGAATGATGCTCTAGAACGGTTAGAAAACACATTTATGGGATTATGCACCGCTTTTGGACGTTGATATTGCACCATAACAGAGAGATTTACATTGATGGAAGCATTTCCTGGCTGTTGGAAGATTTGTCATGATACCCCGCTTATTTAACTCTTTGGTCGCTCCGCCG
>SNQJ01S0173044.1:0-11291 GCA_010110895.2 Picea sitchensis
ATTTCCCTCAGGCCCTATCCCTCTACCCGAGTATTTTGTTTCACTATTTGGTTTGGCACACCTAATAGGGTTGGATGAAGGCCCTCCCATATTCAAAATTTCCAACTCACATAAAGTCCTGAGCCTATGTGATGCTTGAAGGGGATACTGAGGTGAATTATTCATATGAAGTATATCTTAAGTAATAACTTACTTTGCATGAGTTAAGGACTAATATTTATTATGAACATTGGTTTTACCTAATCTTATATTTTTATTTTTATTTGGATGGCCCTGGCATGGTCCTTTGAGGGACGTCTCAATATTTCACCCTAGAGATTGTGCCCTTATTGCAACACTTTGGCATGTGTGATGCAGAGTAGTGAGTCACCTAGTGACTTGGCACCTTTATACATGAGGTCTCACCTCTTCAGGACCTTGGACAATGGACAAATAGGCTTGGTTTTGACAGATTTGGTCATGATGACAAACAGATGGGATGAAATCCCACACATTGGGTTGTGTACACCAAGGCTTATTAATCACTGTATTGAGGATGTTGGAGCAGTGGAAAACCAGATATAATGCAGAGACAAAATACAACCTCCTCCATATTGGACGCAGTTCCCTACACCCTTGACATTGGCCTTCATTTGATTATGGCATCACCTTCTAGGGTTTGATGATCACTTGGGGTACCATTGTTGATGTAGCATGAGAATGGAAGTGAATATGAACCATTTTCCATGATTACACCTCGAGATGATGACACGTGGCCTTGGGAGGCCTCCTTCACCCTTGGGAGGCTTGACGTCACCACACATGTGGCCTCATGATGACTTATTTTCTTGTTTTATCATTTGTAGAGGTCATTTGAGGGGTCAGACCCACTTATATCATGGATTGTTGACATTTTAATTTATTGTGTGGACAAATTCACTAGGATTTACCTCATATAAAGAGGCTAGTGTTTGGATTATTTATCATCATCACATTCCTCACACTTGTGTGGGGTAACACTCTCTAAAAATTTCACTATTTCTCTCTCTTTGACTTGTTTTACTCATGCACTAGTCTTGGAGAAGGATCTTTGTGGATGGTTTTCTCTCTTGGATGGTAATTTTCTACAATTAGGGTTTTGATGGTCTTGCTACTTGGAATAAGTAAGTAATTTTCTGAAATTTATTGTTTTTTGCTAATGCTAAAGGCGTTAAATTGCTATCTTGTTGCAAGTTTCTTTGCCTTGTTGAAACCTTAAGAAGGATACATAAGTTCTTCTCTCCTTCATAAAACCTTTATTGTCCAAGTTTGTGAAGCATTCTTTGATAGGGTTAAAATCCTAAGGCCCAAAAGTGATTTCACTTTGGGGTTTTAACACTAGCCTTTGATCCTTGACCTAAGTGGAATAAAGAGAAGGGAAAAATGACACCTAGGGCCCAAGAGTGTTTGCACCCTAGGTACCTTTTTCTTTAAATTCTAAAACCTAATGCCCAAAAGTGTTTTCACCTTAGGGTTTATACCTAACCTCTCTTAATTCATCTAGTTCAAATAAGCTAATGCATTTGTGACTCCATGAGCCCTATAGGACAACGACACCAGTCTAGAGTTGTTCTTGTGGTTGAAGTAGCTTTTAGAATCAATATTCTCTCTCTCTCAAACACTTTACTAACTTTCTTAACCCTAACTCTAGTAAACTATTACTATTTATTACGACTCTTATAAAAGTTTTCTATATCCACTGAAAATCGCTTTAATTTGTTGGATACACTCATTTACAAGTGGTCTAAGCTACTCAGAAAATTGTTTTCGCAATTGGATAATGTTGTACTTATTGAAGACTTAATTTTCATTGTGAATTGATATGTTTTTTAGTACTTTTATTTACTTATTTTGCAATATACTAATTGTTGTTATACAACTAGTTTACTACTATAATTTGTGACATCCATATCATTTATTGATTGTCTAGTGTCCAAGAGGTCATTATTGCATTTTATAGCTTGGAAATTGTCTATTTTATGATATAAATTATTTATTGTCTCGTATAGGTACAAGAATTACCTCGTTATCTTCCATCTCTCTCTTATACCTAGGCCTAATCATCAGGTGACCAAGATAGGGGGTTGTAGGCTTAGATAATATTTATATTTGATCCCTTGAGGTCATTAGGGAAGCCTCCCTTGTGGTGGACCTCTTTCAATCACTAAAACGATGGAAGTCTCTACTTAGGTGACAGTGGTAGATTATTCCATAGTTACACGAGATTTGGGATCTTATGGAGGGATTTGCACAAGTAGAAATATTGTGATAACATTTTAGCGTTGTTTCTGTGGAGGATTGAGTCATTCTCCATACAACATCCTTCTTATAAACTTATCCCGAAGACCTTATCTCAGAGTTTACCTGGTGAATCCACTAAGGGTAGAATCCATCACTTACCTTTGATGATCCAAAGAAGGTCATCTGTCGACTCCACTCATATAGGAAGGTGTCATTCTATTTTAAAGACTCTTTTCAAGTGACGGAATCATGGCACTATTGGAATTCCATGAAATATATCCTTATATTGATTTTGAAAAAAATCTTGGATACCCTAATAAATATGCTCTGGAATGGTCAAAAAGGTGTCCAACATTTGAAGGTAATCAACCTTCAGCTATCACCCATGATGAAACATTATTGAAATATGTGTGGAAAGTGAAAGTGATACTTGAAGATGTACTAATATAATTATTTATATGATCCTTGCTAATAAAGCTACAAGACCGGTTCAAGCATTGTTGCCAACCAAGGGGTATATCTTCTCTCTTAGAACTTATTGAGAAGTTTATCAAACATTGGGGACCAAGGTCTCAAACCTATGAAAACACTCTTCAATATTTTATGGAATCCCTTCAACAATAGGAAACCTTTGTTGAAGATGAACAAATTTGTGAAGAACACGAACCATGTGAGGACTTCTCCAAAAAGGTGAGGGAAAGCATTACAAAAGATAAGGAGTTTTGTAAGCAATTGGTTGATTGTTGCAAGGGTGTGTGTATATTAGTTGACCTTTTTGCACAAATATGAGAGGAGAATGACCTCATATTGGAAATGCATCAACAATGTCTTGAAGATTTAGTAAAGCATGAACTCGCTAAAGCCTATTTTCGGGTAAATACACTATGTGGAAACATATGAGAAAAATATGATCAGCCTTTGGTTTTATCCAAGATATTGGAGTTTAATGTAGACGGGGAAGAATGGGAAGATTCGGAAGAAGATACAAATGTTGACAAATTTCTCCATCCAAATGATCAAGCCAACAATGAAGAATGTATTGACGAAGAACCTCCATATCTTGAGCATGCCTTGGATGAGAGTCTTGAAGATCACACATATCCAAGGAAAGAACATAAGGAAGAAGTTTATGAAGAAGGTTACCATCCCCTTCAATAGGATCAAGAATCACCTCATGATTTCATTGAAGACAATGGAGATTTGATTAAAGAACAAGAACTTGAAAGGCTGGTGAATTAGGGGGAGGATCACCAAATACATGAAGTAGAACATGAGTTTCCTTGTGAATATGATGAAGAACACTTTGATAAAACACACCATATTAAATAGCCAATCCACGAATATGCCCCTCATGAAAAATAGATGTCAGTATTTTCTCTTCTATTTAATGAGATCATCCAAGCTCCTATTCCTCCTGCATGTGAAGAGAATGTGGTAAGTTGTACTCCTTTCCAAGTTTTTGATGTTGCTTCATTTCATGATTTGGAAAATGAATAGGATCTATAGGATCCCTTGGATGCATTAGACACTTCATGCTATAATAAAGGTGATGATGCGATTGAAAATATTGATGATTTTATACATGTTGGGAAACAAAGATGGGATATGAATTGTTTTAGTTTTGATGGAGATCCTATCTACGATGTTGAGGATTGTCATCAAAGAAAAAATATAGAATTGTTTCCTTTAGAACAACCATGTGTGATTGATAATGATTCATATTCCTGGAAACATGAAGATGAAATGATTACATATTTGTTCCAACCATCTAGGGATGACTCATTGCAACACTCTCTTGATGATTTCCAGTCACATCCTAGAAGGTTGGATACATATTCTTTTGAGAACTTGGATTTATTATAGGAAGAATATTTTCAACCACCTTTATTCCCTAACTTTGATGAATATGAGGCCACAATTTTCCCAAAACAAGATTTTCATTATGAAAGTTACCAACCTTCTCCTTTTTCACCTTGCTATTCTGCTACAAACATGACTGGGATTTTTCTTCCTGGTAGTGATTTACCTATGGGGAAAAGTTGTTTTCAACCTATGCTTTGTTGTAAGGGTTTTCAGTTTCACACACAAGACCAACAAGTCTTGGGTTGGGAGAAAAATATTTTCTCTAGGCCTGGGTTGATCCCTTATATGTCGCTCTCTTCTTCCATGGAAAACCCTAGAGTTCTCCTTAGGTTCTTTCTCATCCCTTCTCGATATTAAAATGATATATTTGTAGTTGAGGATGAGGACCGACCTTTGTCTGCTTCTTTAATCCTTATCCCGGGATAGATAGGGAAATATTGTGATGACACCTCCTTGCATGATTTTGTCCCTCCTTCCCACATCCATGAGACTTTGTATTTTATGACTGGTTATGATATAGTGTCTGTCTCAACTCATGATCTTTTGGTGCTTGACTTGTCCTTGTTTTGGATTATTATTAAGGACAAGGGTAGACATTTTGATACAATGTTGGGATGGGTTCATTGGTTATATGATTATACCTAGAATTTCATTTGATATGTAGCATTAGGTTAGGTAGGGGATTTGCATCATGCATTGCATTTCTATATATGGTTGCATCATACATTCATACTAGTCTAGTATTGCATATTCTTGTATGTATATACTTGCATTTTCATTTGTATATTGTGCATACATGTTAGGAACTTGCATTTGATCATTGCATTATTACTCTACCATGTATAGTCATAGTGATTTTTTTTCTTTTCAACATGATTTTGATTTAGTACTAACCCTAGTGGATCACATCTAATAGTTGATACTTTTGATGAGTTGTGTTTTTTGAAGTGGGAGTAGGATTGCATGTCTTGGAAAACGAAATATGCTAAGGTTATAATGTGCTCTACGGTGAGAACATGTCCCCATGTTGGAGATAGATGTTACCCTCATGCCTAGGGGTAACTAGAGGAAATCATGTCTCATGTCCCACAATGGAGACAATGATCCCGACCATGATGATGATGATCAACATGTCCATATATGGAAGCCCAACATCACCCCTTAAATTTCCTCTTATAGCTACATATCATCCAAGATTGTCACAACCAGACAATTCAGTGTATGGGAGATGGTAAGCCAATGTCACCATGAGGTATGTTATTCCTTCTTTCAAGCAAAGCATTGTGCTTACTTTACTAGGAATGTGGATGAGGATCATTGGTTGAAGTTGGATAATGGATCATTGGCTCGATAAGTTATGTTTGTTGCCTCATTTCAACTTGGTGGTAAACTTTTATTCCCTAGTCCTGTGTTGTCACCACATAGGGAAAAGGGGTACTACCAGGGGGTCGTCACAAGGGTAACGTTCCATTCCCGAACTTACTTATCACCTTCCATCCTAAAGCCCGTCATAGTGTACTAAAATTTGGTAATGGGTCATGCCATTCTCTCATCAAAAGAAGGGGCTAAAGGTCCAGAGGTTGATGCAACTGCTATATGTTTAAAAAATGATAAAGGCCACCTATAAAATCCACATGCCAACTTGAGCTCTACCCCATCTAATGGTAATTTACCCTCGTCCTAATGCACTAAATGCACATCTATAACACGATTTTATCCCAATAAAAAAGTAAAACAATAAAATCTTGGAACTTGTAAAGTGGACCTGCAAAATAATGAATGGGTATCAAAAGACAGTTAAGGGGTTTAGAATGAAAAAGGTATTGAGGAAAGAGTACCTCAAGAAGAAAGTGCTCCCTATACATAGGAACTCATAGAAATGGATTTAATGATACCATAATCCATGAAGTAACCCTAACACATACCACTATACACTTACTCTTGAAGGGTTCTTATATTTCATTGTTTCCCTCTGGACCTATCCCTCTACCTGGGTCTTTTCTTTCACTTTATGGGTTATCATCCTAATATGGTTGGATGAAGGCCCTCCCATATTCAAACTTTCCAACTCACATAAAGTACTAAGCTAGTGTGATTCTTGAAGGGGATACTAAGGTGAATTATTCATATGGCTTATATCTTAAGTAACAACTTAATTTGAATTACTTAAGGACTAATATCTCTTATGAACATTGGTTTACCTAATCTTATATTATGTTTTGATTTGGATGGCCCTAACATGGTTCTTTGAGGGACGTCCTAGTATTTCACCTTAGACATTGTGCCCTTATTGCATGACTTTGGCATGTGTGATGTAGAGTACTGAGTCACTTGATGACTTGGCACCTTTTGACATGAGATCTCAGATATTCAAGGCCTTGGAAGATGGATAGATGGGCTTGGTTTTGATATATTTTGTCATGATGGAACACATATGGGATGAAATCCCACATGCTAGACAACTAGATACCATGCAAAGATGAGATGCACTAGCCTCCTCCACCTTGGGTGGTGTTCCCTACACCCTTGAAATTCTCCTTCATTTGATGATGATGTCACCTTATAGGGTTTGATGGTGATAGGGTTTGGTGATCACTTGGGGTGCCATTGATGATGTAGCATGAACATGGGCAAGGAGATGCACTTTTTGTCATGATTACACCTCGAGACAATGACACATGGCCTTGGGAGGCCCTCCGTCACCACACATATGACTTCATGGTAACTTATTTTCTTGTTCTATCATTTGTAGAGTTCATTTGAGGGATTGGACCCACTTATATAATGGATCATCGACATTTTACTTTATTATGTGGAAAAATTCACTACGATTTAATTATGTGGAAAAAAATTGTGAATTCTTAAAATAACAAGGGAATTAGCTGCAAAGGAACTAGTCCCTGCCTTTAAATTCATTTAGAAATTTAGAAGTTTGTGTGTTAAGTTACTTGGTGATGTCTTTGGAGAGTATCTGGTGTATCCAGTCCTTGCCAAAATCATATATACAGAGTGAGGAATATGTTTAACTATTTTAGGCGCTTCCAAAGAAACCATAGAGAAAGCGGTCCCTATCGTTAAACATGAACGTGAGCAAGCTAGAAGCATGGGATTACATTGTCATTACGTTGGAAACGTAATTTTGAAATTAATTATGGTAACTTAACTTTATGGTAAGATGTAGAATTATGGTAACTTAACTTTATGGTAAGATGTAGAACCACGAGAGATATTGCATATATAATATACAAATCACTCAGCCTTCTTCCCCTCGCTCAAATGATTAATTTTTCATTTAGTAAATACAATCAATCGAGAACTTTGTAGCCAAATGATTTGTTGGATCGTTGGTTGATCAAGTCATGCCATAACTCTTTTTGATTCATATCCATGCATAGAAAAATATTTCCAATGGATTCACATTACTTGAAATAAATATGAAATAATGTAATATAAATTTTTATTTATTAATTTTTTTAATTGTATATTAAAAAATATTTATTCTTTTATAAAAATATTTAAATGTTGTATAATGTATTAAATTTTTAATTATAAAAATTGAGTTTAAGCAAGAAATGTATCACTGTTGATATTTTTTTCATTTTTCAAAGTTTTCAAACTCAAATTAAAATAGTGAAATGACACAAGTTTAAAATATTGAAGTGTCCATTGCTTGCTGGAATATAGGGATCTCAAGCCTCACATGGTTTCCCTTAATCTGTGTGATCATACAAGGATCTCTGCAATTTGCAATTCATTCCTTACCAAAACCAAGTGGTTCATTCCATGGAAATTTAACACAACTCGCCACGTTCGATTTTTAATGCATATTTTGGAATCTCCGTCATAACACGTTTGAAGAAACACATTTTTTGGAATCCCCAAAGAAACATGTTCCAAGAACATTCAATTTTTAGCGCATTTTGAGAATCCTGGAGGCTGGAAGTAACATGTTCGAACCTCAACTGCCATGTTCAAGGTTCTACCACCCGGATTACCCCGCCAAGTGTGGTCTTTGGGTAAAATAGTTCTGTTCATAGACATTTTAGTATGTATCCACTTATAAAAACCACACAACTTTTTCTTACAGTCTACCATATTTATTTTTCTAGAATTTCAATTTCTTTCAACCTAAACCTTAGCTTTCATGGAAATGTTCGCTTTGAGTAAAAATTTCAAAAGCACCTTTACACATAATATTGCAACTAAATAATATAATATGGAGATGAGAAAAAGGTTTTCGGACATGTGGAGGACATATAGAACACTTCTCATGCAATTGGCGATAGAGACACAGAAGTTGCATGCATTTGTGCAGTTGCATTGTTGTGGGGTGGGGATGAATTGTTTGAGTAATGGGAGACTTCAACGGCTCTATTTATCTGGATGTTGAAATGATTCCCTTGTTGGGCAGGTAAATACATTGTACAAGTTTTTCATTGAGATAAAAATGTTGGTGACGATAAGATCTTAGCTTGCATTCATCTTCATATTCGGTTTTGTAGAGATTATATATAGGAATCGAGGCAATTTGTGAGACATTAAAAGTTGTCTGTGAATTTATTTTATGAGTTTAGATGGTAAGGGAGTAAAAATCCATACAAGGGTGAATAAAAGTGACCGTGAAGCGACAAGGACCTGCAACCGCAATAGAACTGATCAAAATCAAGTTTGCATCCAAGTCGAAAAGGGTCTATTGTGAGAAAATCGCTTGATGGTTATACTCATGCCAAATGATTTCTTGTGAAGGAAGGTGCCTTTACTACCTATACCATTAACCCTGTTGGGTTTTACTCCTGCTAAGTTATATTATCCACAAACATAAGTCGGATAAAAACCTAAAACACTATAGACTTATTTACCTGTAGAACTGTAGCAAGGGTAGAGGAAGTGATAGGAAAGGCACTAGAAGCATTTGAGCAGGCTTCTAATCCAGTCTCATATCCGTAAGAAACAGATGTAAGTGTAACATGGGTCCAACATCAACACTAGAAATGACACAGCCATCCATGCCCATCAATCTCAGAGCCAAAACCCTGCCTATGATGTGACCCTAGCTATGAAGCCTTTAATCAATCCACAAAGGCTTAGTTAGATTATAGGGCATGGATTGGTTTAGAATATTTATGTGGCATGGGATTCTATGATCAACATCAACCACATAATCAATCCACTCAAAATGACCATGTGCTTTTTGGCTTCTGAAACAATTGGGCGTTGTCAATGGAAGGAGTGGTTCGGAACAAAGCGATCCATACTCATACAAATATTTTTTGTCATTGACTGGGGCATTGTCAAAGGAAGGAGCAACCCATAATGAAATGATCCACATATTCATACAATTTTTTTGTCACAGACTGGGGCGTTGTCAAAGGAGTGGCCTGGAATGAAGCGATCCATATTCATACAGAGATTTTTTTTATCACTGACTGGAATTACGCCCAGGCTGCTGTTCTGATGTGTGATAACGATGTCATGGGACTTCGTGCCACCATCGTACATAGCGGGTCTGCTAACGAGGTGAGTGAATGCAATTTTGTTGATGGGGCGATCGAATGCAAGAACCTTGAGTCAAGGTGGAGACTGGACCATTTGAGCTACAATCTACAAGCTCTACCCCTAAATAGTCTGTATACTATCTGTATTTTCGAATATTTTTGGAGAAAAATGGATAGAGGCCTTTTCAAAGAGTGAATATGTAAGGAGGAGCAAAGTGAAAGGAAAGAGCATGCAGGGGTCAGCGTTGAAGAAGATGGTATATAAAAAAATGTTACAGCTTGTTCGTCTCACAACGGTTGTTGAAGTCCAACAACTTCAAATGATCACGAATGTCCAATAGCTTCAAAGAACCTCTGAGTTGAGTATTTAGATTTGATTAGAGTATTTCGAACAAACTGCGAGTTGAATATTTATATTTGATTAGAGTATTTAGAATTGATTTAAAAGAAATCCTTAAATTTGAAAAAGGAACTCATTCTGGAACTCATACCTAGAATGTTGAGATTACCAGATGTAAAATAAGATCATTTTACATTGAAGTTGCAGAGACTGTTTCTCAATTAGAAGCTGAGAAGCGTCGAGTGACCCTGGTCGAGCCAAAGCTGAGAAGCATTGAGTGATCTTGGTTGAGCCACCTTGTTCTCCCTTAAGGTATCTCTGCTCTACTCTGTTCTTCCATATCTACTCTTCTGTCTTTTCGTAGAATGAAATTACATTGGGTTTGTGGTCGACTTGATGTTCACAATCTGAAACAAAAAGTTTTTAGTAAGTATGCATGTTATTCCAGGTCTTGTTTTTCCATATTCATATATAGACACTAGCCCTCACACTCCGCATATTAATATAGAGCTCAGCGGCCTCAGACTCTCTAGAGCAATTGGTAGTCAGCTAACCCAACCAAAACAAAACGATGGGCTTGGGCAATCTATATGCTCTCAAAGTGATTCTCCCCCTTTTAGCAATGGCGGTATGCACTGTTTTACAATCTACAGAGTGCATGAGCTTCAGCGTTGCAGGGCCTTCTCCCTTCTTAAGTCATGGTCGTAGGAGGTCCCTTCCAAGGACTAGGGAATCAGTAATCAACCACGATGGACTGGACCTCTCCAGTGCTGAATACGAGAGACATTATTACACCCAAATTCTCGACCATTATACTTTTAGACCAGAGGGATACCGCACCTTCCAGCAGAAATATCTCGTCAATGCAAAGCACTGGGGAGGTCCCCAAAGCCAGTCTCCCATCTTTGTTTACATGGGTGCTGAGTCTTCTATTGAAAACGGCTTCAATTTCTGTGGCTTCATGATGGAGAACGCTCCTCACTTCCATGCACTTCTTGTGTACATTGAGGTATCGTTTATTTACAACTTTCAGATTATTATATTAGTAACTAATGAAATTATTGAGCCTGAAGCTTGTGTACTCAATTGTTGTTTTGATGAATTCCTTTTGTTTCAGCATCGATACTATGGGTTGTCGATGCCCTTTGGGAGTCCAGAAAAATCCTTTAGCAATGCCTCTACACTAGGTTATTTCACTTCCACACAGGCATTGACTGATTACGCAACACTAATTCTGGGTTTGAAGAAAAAGTTATCTGCTGAAGACTGCCCTGTCATCGTCTTCGGTGGATCTTATGGTGGAAGTAAGATGCCTATAATCTTATAAGATTTTA
>SNQJ01S0173045.1:0-14234 GCA_010110895.2 Picea sitchensis
CAACTTAGGGACAACCCCCCTTGGCTTCTCTAGGAGTAAGCCTAGAAGGAAGAGGTTCTAGTCAAGGTGACAGTGTGGACTAAGAACCTAGGCATTGTGCCTCCAAGGACACACTAAGTGAGCAGGACTTAGCTCACGTTAGCGAGTGTGTATTAGGACGGCAACAGGGCCCACTGACCCCTCATTCCCCCCCCAACAAGAGGGATGGGTCCCTCGCATACCCCCGTCATTTGAGCATTAGCCCTTGAACCCCGTATTGGATGTGGCTAAGACTTTTTGCAAAGGATACAACGCACATCCAACATGCTTGGGACTCTCATGGGTCTTTGTGAGGGAAGGAAGGTCATGGGACACAATCATATCTCGGAATGTGCTTGGAGAAGACCAAACCAAGCCATTATAGTTCACATAAGCAATAGAGAATGGAGGATGACCCAACCCCACCTCAACGAAGTTATGATTTGGTTCAAGACCAACCAAGGGGGAACAGTCCTAAATCATTGCCCTAATATCACAAATAGTGGCCCATTCTCCTACCTTCTTTGTTGTCATAACCTACGCTTTGGACCACTTGAGCTCATCAACCTGGGGTCTCGAAAGATTGACACCCAAAAATATCCTGTGAAGGAAGAAAGTTGCCCAATAGATGAAAAGGAGAAATTGAAATTTTATGTGCAAGAATGCTATAGGATAGGCAAATGGAAAACAAACACCAATAAAAATCAACGTTATTGCGGGAAACAATTTAACCTAGAGGGAGAAATCAAAACATGAGAATACTTAAAATTAAACATTCCATGGAGAGAAATGCAAGTTTTGGCACAAATAGGAGCTAACACATATATTGTATGATGGGAGACATGAAGATGGAAGAAACCCAAGGACAAATGAAGGGGAAAGACATGCCTAATATGTCAAAGAGGAGAGGTGAAATTCAAGCAATGTTTGCTACTTCATTTTGAGGCATACAACCATATCAGGGAGTGGTCAATACTAGAAAATAATAGTTGGGAAGGAATAAAAAATTCCTCTAAAATTTCCATAAAAGTTCCTCTGAAATTTTGGAAATGTGGTGAGATCTCTCAAATTATACTCAACTAATGAGCATGCTTCATTTGTTCCCTACAAACTCTCTTTGTTCATAATCTCTAGATTATTCGCAACCTCTGGAACAATAGGGTTCATCACTTTCTTCCCTTCTCAAATCAATCTGTCATCTAGCATCTATTGCACATCTTCAACCAGTTTCTTCTCCTTCTTCCTAATTGTCATCTCCCCCATTCAAAATTTGGTTAGTCTCTTGTGGACCACATAATGATAAACATGTTCCTTCCATCCCTTAATCCAAGCTTTGAAAAACAAACCCTCACTCTCCTTTTCTTAAATTTGCGTGACACTTGTAAAGGTTTATCCAAGTGTTGGATGATTTATCGAAGTGTAATTTTCTCCTAGGCTATGTCACAAGATTGAAACCCAAGCGGGCATGGTGGGTGCATCCCCCACAAAAATGGCCTCATACACCAAATTTGGTGAGCTACATAGGGTTGGGACCTTAAAAATTACCTTTACCCTTTAGTCTTTATATAGTTGTTGCATGGAAAGCCATGGAACCCAAACTTCTCTGCGGCTAGGGTTTACCCTAGCTGTTGCTACCTCCTGAACTTTCGGCTCTCTGTGAATCCACACAGGATTGTGTTGAAGTTGCTTTTGTATGGAATTGTCGTATGTTGTTCTAAAACCCTAGTCGTCACGGCCTCCTGGTTTGAAATTGTTGCCTCCGCCATTCTGCCAGACCCTCGTGGATGGACCTCACCTCCCTTGGAGCCAACCATATCACTAGAGAAAGGTCGCAACCATGGACGAAGTCAACCAGGATTTGGATGTGTTTAATGCTCTAGTTCGGGCACTGTCCCCAAGAAATTGAACTCAACCTCAACAACTCTGCTTTTTCAAAAGGTTGGATGTCATCCCTCATCTGAAACTCTCGTCTTCAGAGCTAAGAAGGAAAGCCCTCATTTTGTCTAAGAGGGTTCTAGTTGGAAAGTTTACAGGATTATGGCCCAATCCAAAAACTGTCAACTCATGGATAGCAGATCAATGGGCTCCAAAAATTAATGGACAGGTAACTGCATTTACTTCGAGTTGATGGTTTTTAATCTTTCTATTTTTAAACAAGGAAGAGCAAGATATGATATTCAGATCTAGCCCATACTTCATGGGCTCCAGAGGACTATACCTGTCCTCATGGACCCTTGACTTCAACCCAGAATAGGAAATTATTTCAACCCCAGTTTGGGTTAAATTGCCTCACCTCCCTTTAATTTTCTAGGATGATAGCACCCTTAAAGAAAATGGAAACAAATTGGGACGGTTCATTGATTGTGTAGAACCAAAAGGGAATTTATATTCATGTGCGAGAATATGTGTAGAGGTTGATCTAGAGAAGGGATTCCCTGAAGCCCTGCAAATCAATCTTGATTGTTGGAGTCACCAACAAGCACTAGATTATGAACAAATCCCATTTAAATGTATGGTCTGTCATGCTTATGCACATTTTGCTCAAAATTGTCCAAAATCCCAAGAAGAGCAGCCTTCTTGAAAACAATAGTTAAATTTGCAGTCAAGGAAGGAACCTGACTTCAAGAAGGTTTTAAGTAGGAGAACGAATTTTCAGCAAATCCAATGCCCTCTCAAGAGGGTCTTCCTTCAGCAAGCAACAACCAATTTGAAGTTCTAGGGAACTTAGAGGAAATAATAAATCTAGAAAATATGGAAGAGGTAAATCTGAAAAATACCGAGAAGGAGGTCGAAGAGGAACAAGTAGAACCAGCTCAACCTGGCAGTGATCCAAACCCATCCTGTGAGGAACCAGTGGCTAATACCCAAGAAGAAGAGAAGGCAGCACAAGTAGAAGAGGAAGATGAAGAAGATGCAGAGGAGAAAGAAGCAAAAGAAGAGAAAGCGGAGGAATCAGAAGGGTCAAGTCATGAAGAATATGAAGCGAAACCAGAAGTGCAGGCTCACTTGGAGCCCACTAAATCCTTCTCTTTTGCTAAAGCTCTGAAAAAGAATGCCTCAAATCCCTCCCCTCCTATTACAAGGGGAAGGAAAACTAATTGAGAACGAAATGTTCATGAAGCATAAACAACTGTTAGATAAGAAGTCTCAGTTGGAAAATCCATCTTCTATCCCCACCGTCTTATGAAGGGAGGAAATAAATTTGTAAAATACCCATGTTTGCATAAAACTCTATGAACCAACACCATGTTTTTGCTAGCCTTAGTTGGAAACCTTTTTTATTATAATACAATTTGTTTCGGTTATATATATATATATAGTTGTTGCATTATCGTTACACATTTTTTAAAGTTTTTCCTATGTATGTTGGCAGTAGTCCTGACACATTTTCTTCATCTGATGTGACGTCCTTCGAGCATGACGCCTTTGGCACACACCAATATCTAGTGCAATGTCTACTCAACCCTTTCTTTATTTGTATCGTGCACTCTAGCTCATTAAACACTTACAGTTTCAGCACAACATACTTATTTTTTTCCTTTTGATTGAACTAGTATCTCATGGATCCTTCGTATGATTTTCTCCTGAACTACCAAGGTTTTCACACATATTTATATACTCACTCAGCAAACTATACACACAAGTGAAAAGAAAGCTAAAACATGAACTCAAAATCATATACTTATCTATTTTAAATCACATTTAACTCTATATTTTGAAAGGGCTTCAATCTATGATCATTTGTATGCCCTTTCATGGACTCTCTCTCCAAGTGTGTTAGCTTCACTGCACCATTCTCTAAGATCTAAATAAATTTGAAATGCCCTAACCATTGCATCTTGAGCTTCCTTGGATTCTTAAGATACTTTCTATAAAAAAAATTGCTAGTTGTCTAGGCTCTAACGTCTTCTTCTTGATGTTCTTTTCATGCCATGCTTTTTAATTGTCTAGGTGAATTGTGCTATAAACATGTCTTCTTCTAGCTTTGTTAAATCATTGAGTCTCTAATTTAGCGATTTTTCTTCACTCAACCTCCTTGCCAATGCAATTCTCAAGCTTTGTACAAMAAACTCCATCAACATCACAACATCTTTTCCATAGACAARTTCAAATGGTTAATGTTTTGTTACAAGTTGCCGTGTACAATATCTATAAGATAACTAGAATCTTCTCATCTCAGTGATCATGCCCAACATTGCAAATCTTTGTCAAATCATTCTCCAGAATTTTATTGAAAGTTCCCATTGTGCCATTCGTTTGAGGATGATATGGGATATTCTTATGATGTTACACCATGAATTCCTTCATCAACATTTGAATCATCTTATTCGTGAACTATATGCATTGGTCATGCTATACAAACATCCAAATCTTGTGATGTTTTCTCAAATATGAATTGCATCACTTGCCAACTACCATAGCCTCATAATAAAATTCAAGGCAAATTGTAATATAATTTGAAATAATTTTTAACTTTGAATGTGTCAAAATAGTACTTCTGAACATTGTTGTATTCTAGGTGTTGAACAATTAGGTATGGGGAAACTCGCAACATAGAGGTTTTTCCCTTATGTGTGATTTCATGTGCTTTTCAAATTAATTTTTTATGCATATTGGCATATATATTTAAATTCCTTAAATAACATCTATTTTTTATATTTTTCTAAAGCATCACAATTTTTTTTATTTAGTAATTTTGCTAGAATGTTATCATTCCAATGTTGGCATGTATTATTTTTATTATTATTATTATTATTTGGTGTGTGCGTGTGAGAGAGAGAGTTGTCAAAATTTTCAATAATGAAAGGTAAGGTTTTTTAAACATGTCATAATTCCATCTAAACTAGGTCTTATGTTATTATTCCATTTAATTACTATGTACATGTTTGAATGCATGCATGACTACTTGTGAGCATAAGAGAGAGAACTAAACAAGTTTGTTGTATTCTTTTAGGTATTGCATTTGCGACGCCAACTTCAGTTCTTGTACAAATTTCAAATTGGAAAACTAGAAGAGGATCTCCAAGATCTCCAAGATCCTTCTGGTGGCCCTGTAATGATGGGAGGGGATACCAAAGAAGTTTAGCAATTCATTCAAGTATTTCATATAGAAGTGAACATCGACATCCCTTGTATATAATCTGTCAAATTGGCTAACTAGAAAAGGATCCAAAATACCCTTCATTTGCCATCACATAAGCATGATTGGCTATTATTAAATCTCGACTCTTGAAATGATTTTGTATCTTATCATGCATCTCTCTCATTCACACCGACATTCCATATAGGCAAACTTTAATTGGCTCTATACCAAAGAAGGAAATGTAGCATGGAGACTCTTTAGATGTTCACTTCTATCCTAAAATTACACTACTTTTAGGTTGTTTCTTCCATTTAGAATTGTCTTGCTCATTGTCTTTGTTTTGTATACCAGTGAATTACAAAATGTATGCTTAACATATAAAAAAATATTTCACATTAAATTATAAGGCTGCAATTTTAATTAATTGTGGTAAACATGTTTGGGTTAGCATTTACCTTTGTCTTTGTGTGCATGCTTGAAAGGAAGGAAGAGAGGGGGGGATGGAAAATAGTTTAAACAATAAATCTCTATATGTAAATTAACATGATCGTTTTTTGTATAAATTTGGAGACCTCGCAATAATATTTTTTTCAAGTGTGACATACATAGGTTTTTCTTAATTGATATGATGTTGATCCCACTATCAAGAATAAAATGAGAAGTTTGCATTTCCTTGTAGAAACGAAGTTCAGAAAAAGATTAGAAATTCTTGCATGTCCTAGTAAAAATTATGTTGATTTCGATCAAGCTCAATGAAAAAAGTACTAGCTCACTAGTGGAGTGTAATGTTTCTAACTCATGAGAATTGACTAATGCAATGTAATTATACATAATTTTGTTCCCCTTAAATTTGTAATATTTTGTTAAACCTGCAACTTTCTAACATAAAGTTATATTCGAGTTCATATCGAAAGTAGAATGAGATCATTGAGAATGCATGCACACTCCATATATACATAATTAGGTATTTTGGGTATGGCTCATAAATATTGAAAGTACATTATTGGAAAAATAATCTTCAAATGGTAATGAGCATATACAATAAAATGAAATTGTCAACATTCGATGTAGTTATGGCACCTGAGAGAAGATGAGAGAAATAAGAGATGCAACAATGGGGATCCCTATGAACTTAATAAGCTTTGCATTGTGATATGGAAGTATAGAGGATTTCCTTAGAATGATGGTGGAATTTGTCCAATATGGGAAGGACATAAAACCCTTCAAATGAATATACATGAGTACAAAAAGTTAATGTTTCTAGGATTTTTTATTTCTACAACTATAGAACATTTTATGTGATTATAATTAAGAGGTAATTTGGGTTGCATGCCTTACAAAAGTGGCAATGATTGAATGATATTGCTAAACAAAGTTCCTAACAAATAGTGTGTTTCACTTAATAGTCAAGAAAATAGTTGTGCCTTTGATCTTACAACATACATATAGTTCCATGCAATTTTTGTTAGGGACTCTATGGAGGGTAAGTGGAAGACATAGGGTGATTTAAAGAAAGATTGAAATCATTATATTGATTAATGAAAATCGATTTAGGAGTTTGTAACCAATAAATCAAGAACAATATTTCAAAAGGGAGCTACTTATGGCTAAAGTGAGAAAAATAAAACAAAAAAGGTTCGTTAGATGTAAGTAAAGGCGTGACAAGTTTGTCAATGATATTTTACACCATCATATGGGATCC
Organism: Picea sitchensis; assembly: GCA_010110895.2. Taxonomy (NCBI): domain Eukaryota; kingdom Viridiplantae; phylum Streptophyta; class Pinopsida; order Pinales; family Pinaceae; genus Picea; species Picea sitchensis. The sequence goes on from SNQJ01S0173045.1 coordinate 6,804, forward strand.
AATGTTATAAACCTTAATGTGGTTAAGAAAGGGAGGAACCTTGAAGGTTATCTTTGTCATAAATTGTAACATCATAGCATAATTGTTATTTTGATAAAAATAATTGAGGGGTTGGATAACCTATTAAAGGTTGAGACAAAGACTACATCAAGTGAAAGACCTCTAGGTAGTGGTCTTGTTACTGCTCAAACTCTTCCCTGGGAGGAAGGGTCCTAACCTCAACGGGAGAGCTTAGAGGCAAGCCACCCACCATCATCTTGGTGGCCTTGCCCCACACTTCAAACTACAGAAAGAGGTATCCTAGTCTAGGGGGGATCCTTGAGATCGATCTAGCCAATCTCGTTGTAGAAGCATGAGTGTTAGTTAACTTAGATTGGTTGTAAATTCAAGTAACCAATGACCAATTTGCCTTTAGAAGTGAGTGAGTGATTAAGCATGCAAATTACTTATTTGATTACTCCAAACAACACAAGTGTCTAAGTGAATTATGAGTTATCAATGTGCTTGTGTTGGAGTGTTGGAAATGAATGATCAACTTACAATGGTAAAGTGAATAAATAACCATCACAACAAATGCTCAACAATTCCACCATCAATTCATTAGTAGCCATGAAGTGTATCGCGGTAAGATTGCCATGTGATTTCAGACTTGTTGATTAAAATATGACTTCTCAAAGATGTTCACAACCAAGTATTGCTCAATTGTGCTTGCAATCATCCATTCAAAAAAATAAGAGATCATGACATCCTTAACGTTAAGTTTAGATTGCAAATGGTTATGAAAACTTAGATATCAGATTTAACATCCACCATCGATTGATATGATAACATGGCAGATTCAAAGCAGTGAAATGGCTTAGATACACAGATTCCAAAGATACATTTCAGATTTTCTTAGTAACCATAAGTTTCCAATAAATTCACAATGCGAGCTGGTGTTCATGTATTGCATCAATAAAAACATTGTCAATCTTGGAAAAGGTTTAGCATTCGACACCATGTAAGATATAACAATGAAGGCAATATAAGCGTTGATTCAAATTTGTGTATACCAGCAATAAGGCTTAGCGTATGATTAACAAAATCAATTCAAGTTTCAACCTGTTCATTAAACCTTAACCAATACTTATGCTCAAATTCAAACTTACTTTGTTGTCCTTATAACCATAGTTTAAACTAGATATGAATTCCAGCAAGTTAAGAGGTGTGTATAACGATTGTCCAAACCCTTAATGTGATGCTTCAGCAAAATAAAATGAGACAATGAGTAAATTTAAGTGTGGTTGCATAACCATAATTTAGGTTGGATTATAGCATGAAATGGAATCTTTAAACAGTGATACCAAACTGTTATGCTCAGATTTAATACTTTGCCCTCAAGTCATTAAACCATCATGACATTTCAAAATAAAAACTGCTATAATAAGTGCTACAGAATTAACACTTAGAATTAGAAGTACATTTTGTGTAATTGAGACATTCTTCTCATACTATCACAGCTGCAGATTTATTCTTATCATGTAGTATCCAAGTATCAAGAAAAGACCTTTAAATGTGTTGTTAAACCTTCATATGCCAGCTTTGAATCAGATTAAACTCAGATTTAAGGCTTAATGTAGTAGATTTCCTCAAAACTAGAAATGTACCAACCAAACAAAAGCCAATGTTCAACTTATATAGCAGGTCATTCACATCTTTGATGCATCAATTCTTCATTAATGAGTATAGACCACGATTTAATTCAGCATTCAAGTCAAAATTGATTAAAGTAGCTATTTCCAACAGTATTAAAACATGAGTATAGACCACGAGTTAATTCAGCATTCAAGTCAAAATTGATTAAAGTGGCTATTTCCAACAGTATTAAAACATGAGGTTATCAAATCCTATGGATCACAAAGGTGTTATTTGAGTTTATCTTAATGTGTAGACCATAGATCATAAATCCTATGAAATGTTGGAATAAGTAGCAAGTGTCATCAAATCCTGATCTAATGAGGTATATTCAAAAGATGGATTCAACAAAAAAACGTTAAGCCTCAAAATCATTAAGTATTATTTACCATCATTTAAATGCATATAAGTGATCGAAGCAAAACATTCAAGCAAATGTGTGTTAAAATTGTCAAACCCCCATCAAATGATAATTTCCAGCACTTGAGAAAATGATATAGACTAAAGACCGAATCATTAGCTAGTTTTGAGCATAATTTAGTCTATCCATTATTTTTAATTAGATCCATCAAAAGATATAGCACACCCTAGACTCACTTCTAGGCATATGTCACTACAATTCAACCTGTGTCACATACTGAGTTTTTTCAAAATTCTTTAACCTTGCTCCTTAATACTCTGATACCATGGACAATTATGCCCAACAAAGCTCTGATACCACATTATAATACACCCAACTCCAAGTTGAGCCACAATACTATAATTATGGCTTTGTACACACTGTAATTTCAAATTTTCTTTAAACCTAGCATGCATTTACCATAATTTAACAACTTTGCTACCATTAGTTAAGTGATTTCACATTCCTAGCCTTAACACAAGATGACATTCACACACATTCTTCTGTGATACCAAAATTACAACCAGGGGTCACCTTACCAAGTATAATTCTTCACTGTGGAACCCATTCTACCATAATTTTTCTTTGTCATGAATGCATAATGCATACTACTATGATTTGCAGCATAAAACATAACCATAATAGTAATACACACACACACACACACACACACACACACATATATATATATATATAAACAACATATGTACACCAGATAAACATAACATTGATCACATAAAACAATAATCCCTCAGACTGTCTCACTTCCCTTCCAAGGCTCCAACACAGGCCAGCCAGGAAGTCTCAGAGCTTTGCAGGTCCAAGATCTCCAACTGCACTCAGGAATCTTCAAGCATCGTTCAAGCTTCACACCTTGGGAAATCACCCAAACAATTCTCACTCCAGGGCTCCATCCTTCTTCAAGGAAACCCAATCAAAATGGTGCACTGAATCTCCAACAAAATTCACCTAGAAGTCGAGGGATTCACGGACAACTTAGGGTTGCAGAGATTTCCTAGCTCACCCTCCAGTGTGAACTCGATAGGAATTGGTCACAAAAATGGCAAGGAATGGAAAAATGTGTAATCAAAATGGATCAAATTGGAATGGGATGGAATGGAATCATTTTCCATTGAAAACAAGGTTTAAGCATGCATGGCCTTAACTTGTCATGTGGCACTCAAAGAAACGCTTTGGTACCTTTACCCAAGCTTAAGCTAAAATGTTCATATGACTTTTGCTTGGAATGTTATATTGCTTTTGGCATTAGCCCCTTTTTAGGTCTCCTATCCCCCTCACCTTTCCCTCTCCTAGAGTCCTATTCCCCCATACTATTTTCTCTTACTTGGTCTGCAACCATAATGTTTTTATTATTATTAACCAGTGTTTATGTATAGATTACAATATAGCCTCTTCGTCATTGATCATCACAAGCACTCTGACCCAAAACATGTTGGTTCACTAACCTAAAAAATCATATGTACACATATACAATTATAACCTGGGGGTCAAACTGGGGCCTCTTCCAGCTTGTAGTCTTTATTTTTCTGTTGTAAATTAGCTTGTTGAAATCTTAGTTTGACTTGCAAATAATGCTATTATGATTTATAGTGTCTAAAATTTTGATTTTTAAATCTAAATTATGCATACTTGTGGTTGTAACATACATCTCATGCAACCTCCTCCTGAATGCATGAACCATTTTGGTTTTTTTTCTTTGATATGCTTTATGGCAAAGTCATATTTGCTGAGAAATTTCATACATCTAACTTGTCTAGCATTTGGTGTTAATTGTCCAAATAAATAATTTAAATCATTATGGTCTATCATTTGCTCAAATTTATGCCCATGATACAATGTCTCCATATCTTCAATGCATAAACAATAGCTACCAACTCTAAGTCATGTGTGGCATAGTTTCTTTCACGCTCTTTGAGCCTCCTGGACTCATAACAAATAACGTGTCCATTTTGAGTAAGGACTCCACCAAGTTCTTCTTTGCAAGCATCTCTACACACCACAAAGTCTTCATTTTGATCAACAATATTTAGTATGGATGCACTTAGAGTAAGTATCCCATATAGATTAGTATAATAATATAATATAATATACTAATTAATATACAGGATGAGCACACCAAAGTTGAAAGAGTTACAACTGCAACGTGGGGAACTCTTGAAGGAGTACATACGCCCAAGTGTCTCACCATGTGGTGCCCCAATACTCTTTGTGAAGAAGAATGATGGAACCTTAAGGTTCTGTATTGATTTCAAGCAGTTGAATAAGGTTCACACAAAGAACAAATATCCTTTACCAAAAATTGATGATCTTTTTTATCAATTGTAAGGTGCAAGAATATTTTCTAATATTGACCTAAATTTAGGATATCACCAAATGAGAATCAAAGAAGAATATATCAACAAGATAGCATTTAGGACAAGGTATTGCCATTATGAGTTTGTAGTGGTGTCATTTGGGTTGTCAAATGCACCAGTTGTTTTTATGTACCTGATGAATGAAGTGTTCAGAGTATCTAGACAAGTTTGTGATTGTATTCTTGAATGATATTCTCATCTACTCTGTTACACCTCAGATTCTCTGTAGTGTACCCTACATTTTTTCATGAGATGTGACCATTTTAATGAGACAAAGTGTGATGTTTTCACTGTATGTGGTCATGATGGGATGATTGATGTACTAGTGGTGTTGGGCGTAAGCCTATTTTGAGGAGAGACCTATTTTTAGAAAGGAAGACCTAATTTTGGAGCACGCGCAACAACTAGCAAGAAAGCAGCATGCAGGAAAAGACGGAAAAGAAGCATGTAGGAAAAGACGGAAAAGAAGCATGCAGCAAAAGAAGGAAAAGCCACGTGGTGAAGAGGCAGACAAGCCTAACCATATTAGGGTTATGGTTCTTGATAAGGATTGTAATGGCTATAAGCTTCTAAAATAGTATAAATAAGAACCTAGGAGGTCTAGGTTGGGGTTATGTTCGGTCATTGTAGGCTAAGTGGCTAAGTGGCTAAAGATTGTTGATAATTGTTGTTGAAAGTTGTTGAGCTATAGAAGGGTCGAATAAGCTAGATTTTGAGGGTTAGATCACAGGTTGAGAAACCTGGTGTGATCTAGTCCGCCTCACAGAGGTTCCTTAACCTCATCATGAGTGTATGATTGAAGATGTAATGCGCACAGTGCCATATTTTGCAGCAGACTAAATAAAAGAGCAGAGAAGCCAAATCTTTGTGTACATAGCCCAGGAGGGGGTGAACCACGGTAAAACTTGTGTTATGTGTGATGTTTCGTGAATGATTTTTATTTTGTTAATGTTTAGTTTATGAATGAATGAATAACTAGATGTAGTAGCATGCATGCATGAGACTAAAAGATGAATAAATCCTAGAAATACTTGAATCAATAACAGTTTAATGCATAAAGAAAGATAGAATACACTCTCAGATACCCACTCATTCCTATATCGCAAGAACTTGGGTATTGCAGTCACCCATAGAAGCTATCTCGGGTGAGACTGTGTTGTGCACTATGTGCACAACGTTGCCTTCTGGTTTACCAGGAGGGCCGATAGTTTTAGAGGGTTTTGTTGGAAACATGTTCAGATATGAACTTGGGTCAACCCAAGAAGTAAAAGAGAAATCTAAACCAACAAATGGTTCTGTTCTCGATTAGAACTGCATATGATTGAGTGGAAGGGATATGTGGAAGAAATGCATGGAGAATGAAAGTATAGAAGGGAATGTTCAGGCCATGGAATCCAACAAATGCGTAGATTGAAAGATGGTTGAAAACGAAAGAACTCGAGTTTGCACAGAAGGACAACAGAAACCCTAACCTAACACTGCACAAATATCTTGACAAATACATGTTTAGCGACTTGCATGAGGTATTTTTCTCTGATTTCTCGCATTTGTTGCAAGAGTGGTTATTGAGGTTTAAAGAAAACCACCCTACAAATCGAATTAGACAGTTGGAGTGGAATCTTGTGGAGATCGTGCAGTTACAGCAAGTTAATAACAAATTTACGCGCGCAGTAGATTTCTGGTTAGACAATATTGTTGTAGGGTTTATCACTGAATTTGCAATAGATACAGCGAAGTCTTACAGTGCAACAGAGAAGGATTTTCTAAAGGGACCCGGAGGTAGGTACATCGGATCATTGTATACTTCAATCAATATTTTATTGTATAACAACAGTGTGATGACTATGGAATCAGACAGCTAAACTTCCCTACGTGCATGGGGGAAGGGGGAGAGAACTGACAAGAGGTTGAGAAATGGAGGAAGAGATGGATAAGGGAAGAAGAAGGAGGTCATGGACCCAATCATGATGGAGGAAGACCAGATAAAGAAAATAATGGAAAAACCTGGAAAGACGCGCAGTGGAGCACCCTACTAATATAAGATGAATAACAAGAAGAGAGCCATAGTTGATAGAGAGCGCTTGGAAAGCGATGAAGAAGAGGTAGAGGATATTTGGGTTGTGGAGCAGATTGAGTAAATCATGCATGCAACATATAAAAGGAAAACATGAGGTCCAAAGGCAGGATCAGAAGGCAGAACTCCAATCCAGATCATCGTCAGTGTGGAACCTATTGTTAAGATTTAAGCTATTATTAGGTTTCTTTCAATTTACTAGATAACCATAGCATATATAGGATCACTGAGAGAAACACAATCACAAGAGTACACAAGCATTTATCCTGGGAAACCCTCAAGGGGAAGAAAACTCGACAAAACTTCTTTAATATAGATTCAATAACCAAGTGCAGTTCCAGAATAACTCTCTCTCAACGAGAGACAAACCACCATGATGATAGACCATAAAATCCAATGTCAAGGCAATAAACCAAACACTAGAGAATGTCCTCTCCCAAGCAATGTGCCTCTCTCTCTTCCTTCTCCCGACAACTGGTAATTGCAGCTTCCTTCTATACTTGTGCACTAGATGAGTGAGCTGAGTGTGTGTACAAATGAGTGGTTGGCTTCCTTTATTTATGCAAACTGGAAAGCGCTGAAAGAAGATGTCTCTTCACTAGCAGGGACGACTTGTCTTTCTGGGTGGTTAGAACTGTTGGACAACTGAGAGGGGGCGGTGAATTAGTTGTTACCGTGCTTAAACAATTATGCTTCTTTTAAACTCTTTGCAAAAACACTCAATGATGATCACAATAATGCAGGGAAATAAACAATGGCACATTTAGCATCAGTCACATATATGAGAAACACAGAGACAAATATTTCCCGAGGAAACCCATACAGGGTAAAAACCTCTTTTTCTTTATATGATAAGTAATAGTTACATTCTTTACATTATCATACATATGAGCACCAACTCATAATGA
>SNQJ01S0173047.1:0-20379 GCA_010110895.2 Picea sitchensis
CAAGGTCAAACACCTGAGTTGTCCAGGGAAATGAAGAATGTTAGAGAGTGGAAATTTGTGGAAGGTGAAAACAAACTGGAATATTCTTGGTTTGTTAAACACAAACAAGGAAACAATGGAGAACATCTATATTTGTATTGTGTCGAGTTTGAACATGTACAAGGAAACAATGGAGAACATCTATATTTGTATTGTGTCGAGTTTGAACATGTACAAGGAAATTATCAGCCACTTGGTTTGTTATGAGATATATGTTTGGTGCCAGACACAGATATTGTTTATGCACTCGTGAAACAAGCCAGGACTTATATCAAGATTAGATATTGTTTGAAATTGAGAAATTATAACAGGGATGAATGTTTTACAGAATTATGTGAATCTATCATTGAAGACATTGAGAAAGGAAATGTAAGTTTGTTTATTTTTATTTTTTTATCTTGTATTATTTTTAGTATCATGTTAATTTTTTAATTCTATTTAACACGGAAATGTTAATTTTATTTTTACAATATTTTGTTGAACAACTTTCATATGTGTTAATGTGGATTTACTCTGCAGAGAAAAATATCATGGAATTCATCAATGCCTTTCATATCGATAAGGCACAAGAAGGAAGGAAAAAGAAACAAAAGTAACAGAGGTTGAAGCTACAAGAGTAGACCGACAAGAACATGAAAGAAGAAATAAAATTAAACATTCTAGAAATCCTAAAAAGGTTACATTTGAAGATGAGGAAACTCCTAATGAAGATTTTGTTGAGATTAGTCCCAATCAGGTTATCACTCATTTTCGTAAGAAGAATAAACAATAGAAAGGCAAAAGAGTGATGGTCAAGAATGATTCCATTCCTATTGATTATGAAGAAATCATTGATTTAGATGAAACTCATTTAAATCATAAGAGGAATAAATAAAATGATGTTGATGATGAAGAAACCATCATTAGCTCTAAACATTATAATGAAATTCCTAAAGGTAGAAAATATATAATAACACCAGGTGTTGATCTAGAGGATGGTATTATGAAAAAAAACAAAAAATGCATTCGAAATAGATTGAGGACGACGAACTTAGTTGATGATGGCCATACATTTCAGTTGAATGTGAAGCAGCTTTATAAACCCACAGAAGGGCAAGAAAAATATCAAATTAGAAAATCGCATCACTTGCATATTCACAATTTGAAAGTATTGATTAGGTACAATCGTAATCACAATTTGAAAGTATTGATTAGGTACAATCCATATGCACATGTGGTTGACTACCTAGTTCTTGTTGACCCAATGGAAGTTTCTAGCATGGATGAATTTGATAGATCAAAATGTTTTGATTACAAATATTGTGTGATTGGAGGAAATCATTATGTAGAGGCTGGAAGAAAATTGATGCAAGAGTATCCCAATAACCCTCTTTTTGAGATAGTCAAATGCATAATTTATGTTGGTTTATCATATTCAAGAGAAAATTTATAGGCATGGGATCATAACACAGATAATGAGTACAGGATGTCCATGACTTCCATTCAAAGGGTGAGGTTTATTCATAATGAGTTTTATTAAATATGTTGTGGGGAGAGATCAAATTTTGATGCAAAGTTTTGAAAGAAATGTTGTATGGAAACAGGCTTCCCACTTGATGATGAAAATGAAAAAGAAAAAAAATTCAAAGAAAGTGATGTATTTAGACCTATGGATAGTTATTTTCAATTGGAATTTAGAAATGAATGGGTATGGGATTTGATAGATGAGATCTTTAGTCTATGGGAAAATATTAGTATAAAAAATCAGAGAGTTAGGAAGGCAAAACCCTTAATATGTAGCACAAGTAAAATAGGTCCTGAAATCAAGAATCTGTCAAAAGATATGACTATAACACCTTGGAGAATAATACGAGTGAAGGATGAGAAACTTATCATAGTTATATTATCATGTGTAAGGTCAAGTGAATTTTCAATGGAATAAATGTGTGATGAATTTAAAAAGTAATTTTTTGAGTTATTTTAATTTATGTTAGGACAAGAAAATTATTTTTTTCAATTTAACGTATCAATGTTCTAAGTATTTTATTATATATATCATTATAACATTATTTATTTTTTTAATTTAGTCATGAGGTATATATGAGAATACAAGAGGAAATGGTTAAGATGTTGAATGAAGAGAGTTGGGATGATTTTAAGCTCAACTATCCATATTCAAGATCTATAGTAGTATTGAAACAATTTTTTGTTGCATTCAAAAAGGTATGTTGATTTATTACATTCATAGTATTCATTTGTATATTAATTTATTTATATTTTATTAGTTATAGATTTTTTCCTCAGAAAAAAGCGTAATTTTATTCATCCGAAGAGACAAAATTACATTTTGTAGGTGCTACAAGATAGCACAAACACATAACCATGTGTGTATCAAGCCAAGGCCATAAGAAACGGCTAGCCTTATAGAAGGAATACAAAAAAAACATGTAGAGACAGAATAAAATATTTCCGTGGATAATACATCGGCAAACAAATCTCACAGAGAACCAAAACATACCATGTCCCCAAAAAGTTCATATGTTGTATATATATATATATATGCACCTAATTCATTAACCAGAAGTATAAAAAAACTAGTGAGTATACTGAAGGATATTTACAACTGTCCATGATAGGTCAGAACCATCATGAGAGAAAAGGGGAAAGAGAATAGAGGATGGTATCGATCTTTGATGACAATGAGGTTGACAAAATGCCATGTATATGATTGCATAGTTTTTGGAGAATATTATACCCGTGCATTACCAGAAATCTCAATAAAAGGACGATGATAATAAGCATATGACTCTCCGCCAATATTTTTTGCAAAGTGCCACTGACCAAATAGTAGTTGAAGACCTTCTTTTGACAGTGTACCTGCTACCACATTTTGGTCCCTGTAAACATGATTAAGAATTGATGAGTCAAAGGTAACCAAAATTCTAAAAATTTCCTCCAAGATAAGTTGAAGAATAATGTGATGACATGCTTGAATCTTTCGAACTCGGTTAATGACATTCATTAAGTCTCCAAAATTTTGGATAGATTTGATCCCCTTCTCCTGAGTAAGTTGTAGTAATAGTTTTAGGGCCATGATATTTTCATAGTTATTGGATCCATGTCCCAAACCCATTTTTATTTTAAAGGAGTGTTTTTCATAAAGATAGAGTGTTTCCCCTCCCCCACACGAATGATTCTGAGAGGTGCCATCAAAAAATGCCAAGGGATTTGAAGAGTCAATGATTTTTGGTTGTCTAACATGGATAGATGGAGCATTTTTTTCCTATGGAAAATGTGAAAGAATCGAGAGACTTTGTGCAGCGATTATATCAAGGACAACATTTTTTTTCTTAAAAATTGTCGAATTTTGTGCCAACGAAATACCCTAACAAACCAGTAATGGAAATGTCTTTATTTTTTTGTAAGATGGATTATGTAGCCAAGTATTCCAAGCATGTTCTATGGAATGGCCTTCCAAAGTACACCTTAGACTGATATTTGTTGAGATTTTGAACAATAATTTTTGAGAAAAAGTGCAAGAGAAGGAAAGGTGAAAGGTAGATTCATTTTCAATTTTTCATAGTGGGCACCAACCCATCCTAGCTATTTGTCTCTTCCTCATAGTTTCCCATGTAGGAACCTTGTCATTAATTGTCGACCACATGAAAAAAAATTCCTTGACGGGGCATTTTAATTTCTATAACCCACTCCACCACCAACTAGGTTCTTGTTGAAGAAGATTTATATTTAGGGAAATATATCCCATCTTTGGGGTGTAATCCCCATGTGGTGCCATTTTCCAAACTAATTCATCTTCTCAGTCTATAAGTATGATATGAACATACATGAGTGTCGATATATAGTTATCCCATAGGATGGCTAAGTTCTCGTTAAGTCCCAGTGAGGCAGCATTCCTCCATCCTTATTTCCATATAGTGGTTGACGGCATATTATAGACTTGAACAAGAAAGAAGATATCATGCATATGAAGTTGCTTGATTAATTAGTTTGGAAATATATGGGAGTTTCCACTCCCAGGACAGGGGTCAGCACCAATACAAACATGATTCCATCTTCCCACTCTCCATGCCAAGCCTTCTCCAAACATCGAAAAAGAGGAAACCAAATATTTCCATATACTTGAAAATTTTGAGCAAGTTCGAACAATTTTCTAAATCCAGTCCTCGACAATATCCAAACTTATTTACTTGTCCATAAACTGAAGTCCATAAACTGGACGACTTTATGAGTCGCCAATATATTTTTCCACTAAAGCCTTTGAGAATAGAAAGATATTTTTTATACCCCACCCTCCCAGGGCCTTTGGTTGGGCTAAACACTCCCATTTTTCCCAAGGTGGGGTAAATTGGTCCAAGGATCCTGACCAAATTAATCTAGAGAAAATACATCTGGACTTTTCCAAGACATCTTTAGGAATCCAAGTGAGGGACATCCAATAGACAGGTATGGCTTCCAACACAGATTTTGTCCGTGTTAATCTCCCCGCCCTGGACAACCACCTGTCGCTCCATATATTTAGTCGTTTCTCCAGTTTTATCGATAGCCACCTCCAATCCTCCTTGTGGCAGTTCAGATTTAGCATAAAACCCAAATAATTTATTCCATTTGAGAGATCCTAGGGAAGATATGGAAAGTAACCTTGATAAGTGTCCATTTCATTCTCTTCCATCCCCTGGATTTTGATGGTAGATTTTTGAAAATTGATATGCATCCTGGTTACCGAGTAAAAAAGTATTAATTTCTCTACAAACTTCTCAGCATCCCAGGACTGGCCACTGCAAAAAATGAGCACATCAACTACGAAGAGAAAATGTGTGATTTTGAGGCCAAGAGTGATCAGAATTTCTTGGAAGTCCCCTGCATTGAAATATGATGCAATAGCTCTGCTTAATCCCATTGATACTAGTAGAAAGAGGAGGGGAGAAAGGGGGAATCCTTGACGAAGACCCCTTTTCGAGGAGAAAAAGGGAGAGGCAGCTCCATTGATAAGCACAACAAATTATACGGATGAAATATAGGCCATCACCCATTTTGTGAATGGAACCTCAAAACCAAGATGAGTGAGAAGTAATATGATGTAAGACAAATCTACCCAATCGTATGCCTTAGATAGATCAATCTTCAATATCTCTCCTTTTTCTCTAGAAGTCTTCAAGATATGTAGACCTTCTTGTGCAACTCCAATTGCATCATGTATCTGGCGGCCTTCAAGAAATCCAAACTGTTCTTGTGAAACAGTGTCTGATAACAGAGGTTTCAGATGTCAAGAATTTTTTTTGCAATGATTTTGTAGATACATTTACATAGTGAAATAGGCCTGAAATCACCAAAGGTATGGGGATCATCCTATTTTGGAATGAGTGCAATGAATGTGGATTTGAAATGGGGATGGATTCTACCATTGATGCAAGACTCCTCAATGAATTTCACTAGATCGGCTCCAATGAGCTCAAAGAATCCCAAGTAGACTTCAATTGACCAACCATCCGGTCCTGGGCTCTTGTCTCTCTAAAAAATATGGAGTTCTTATTTTATCTCATCTTCATAGACTTCAGCATAGAGATCAATATTCCCCTCCTCATTCACAAACCTGGGAAAATGTAAAGCCAAACGAACAACATCCATAATATTTTCTCTCCGTTCAGCTTTGAAAAGAGACTGAAAGTGTTTTTTCCCCAACTAAGAAAGACCTTCGAAAGAGGATACATATCTACCATATTGATCCTTCAAACTCCATATGGTGTTTTCAACTTTCCATCCCTTGGTGTAGGCTTGGAAAAAGTTTGTACTCTCATCTCCTTTTTCCATCCAAATAGCCTGGCTTTTCAGTCTCCATGTTGCTTCCCAATCAGCCAACAGTTATCTCCGATGAGATTCTAATAACTTTAAATTTTCTCAAGATGTAGTTGACATAAATCCTAAATCTAGTGCCTGGAAAATCACCTCAAGTTGATCCTCAATTTTCCTTAATTATAGATCATTTTCTGTTTGTTTTTCATGAGCCAAGGGGATTGTTAGTTTTTTTATTATTTTGAGATTCTCCGCAAATTGGATAGCTGCAAAATTCTCAGAACTATCGTCATATCCAATCAGTGAGACTTGATGAGGTTCAGAAAACCCTCATAAGAGAGCCAAGATGCATTGAATTTATAGGGAGATGTGGGTTTCTTGGGACCTCCTGCAATATCTAAACAAACCAGTGAGGGGTATGACTCACCCCCACTTTCAATCCATTGACAGAAGTGAAAGGGAAGCGACACCAAGTTTTCATAAATCAGGAATTGATCTAGGTGCTTTTCCACTTGCGCATCCCAGTTCTAAGATTTCGCTAGGTGGGAAGTAACTTTAACGGGGCAATGGCAATAAGACCATTCATTTTCAGCGTATGATTGAAAAAAGTTTCTTGTGAATCAGAGTGGGCATTAATACCCCAACATTCAGCCTCCCCCATGGAGAAATTGAGGTCCCCAACAATGATGAGAATCTACCTTGAGGAAAGAATTGTCGAACAATGATTCCCAGAAGAGAACTCTTTCAGTATAGGGACCATAACATTGATGATCCTAAATTATAGACCCACCCCTTCTAGCATGATATCCACCCCAAGACATGATTCCAAATCCCAAGAGTTCAATATTTTTACACTGCGGGAGATCCACACAATCTCTAGACCTCCCAACCTTCCTTAGCATCCAAACACATGAATTTCCAACCCGGGAGCAGAAATGCAAGTTGTTGAGTTACCAAAACCTCACCGGCCATCGTTTCTTGTAGGATAATTACACCAGGCTTGTGAAGAGAAACCATCCGCTTCAGGGTGGATTTATTTTGGGGGCTCACAAAACCCCTACAATTGTAAGTGAGAAACTTCATGGGGGAACCCCATCAGGGGAATTTTCTACTCTAAGAGCCCCTAGAATAGAGTGTTTCCACCCATAACTGATTTCAATTAAGGCATGAGATTGAGCCTTTGAGATATGAGAATTGCTACCATATCCTTTCTTATCCTTCAGTGGGTCCGGGTTTGGGTTGAGCCCTTTACCATTCGATGGAGACGTCGGGAAAAATCTATTTTGGAGATGAAATCAGATGGCCCTTTCCTCTGATCCATTAGAGGAAAGCTCCTCATAATACTGGGAAGTAGGAGAGCCAAGTGGAGTTGCGGGAAGAAGGGCGCACTAGGTGATGTGGGTGAAGGAAATGGATGAGAGTGGATAGGGCTCCTTGTGTGCTAGGGGTTTTGGTAAGGATCCCTATCCACTCTCATCCATTTCCTTCCCCCACATTGTTGAGTGCTCCCTTCTTCCCGCAGCTCCACTTGGATCTCCTACTTCCCGGTATTATGAGGAGCTTTCCTATGATGGATCAGAGGAAAGGGCCATCTGATTTCATCTCCAAAATAGATTTGTCTCTATACCTCCATCGAATGGTAGAGGGATCGACCCAAACCTGGACCCACTGAAGGATAAGAAAGGACATGTTTACAAATCTCATATCTCAAAGGCTCAATCTTGTGCCTCAATTGAAATCGCTTCTGAGTGGAAACACTCTATTCTAGGGGCTCTTAGAGTAGCAAATTCCCCTGATGGGGTTCCCCCATGGAGTTTCTCACTTACAATTGTGGAGGTTTGGCGATCCACCAAAATAAATCTTCCGTGAAGCAGATGGTTTCTCTCCAACAACGTGGTGTAATTATCCTACAAGAAACGATGGCCGGTGAGGTTGTGGTAACTCAGCATCTTGCATCTCTACTCTTGGGTTGGAAATTCATGGGTTTGGATGCTAAGGAAGGTTGGGAGGTCTGGATATTGTGTGTCTCTCCCGAAGAAACTTGAAATAATTTAAAAAACCATTGATAGGGTGAGGAATAGAGATATGCAAACTGATGATGTCTCCAATGGCTGACAGAGTAGTAGCCCCCTGCAGACAATTTGCATCTATTGCAGTAGTCGAGGAGATTGTTAAATCCAAGGTACCCCTTGTGGATTCTAAAATACCTTCACCCAAATCAAGTTGTGAGGCCAAATGAGCACGACACATTGTTGAATAAGAGGATGAAGATGTGGAGGGGGAGTTGGACCCCCCATCAATTGGTGACTCAAAAAGGTTCCTTGCCCTGGTGGCCAAAGAAGCATCCACACATCCCCAAGAATACTTCATACAATCCTTAATAATATTCCCATGCTCATGGCAGCGCCTAAAGTGGAAAGGAACACCTTCATAGTCAAGAATATAGACCCGGGTCCTACCCCAGTCAGTCAAGTTAATAAAATCCCTCAATCCCACCCGCAAACATTTAAGGAGACAAGGATTCTCTCCATTGACATCTCCCAAGTCTCCATAAATGACATATCAGCGACCATATACTGCCCCAACAAATTATCGATGGCCTAAAAACACTTTAAATTTCACAAATGAGGGGGAAGTCTCGGCATGCACACCTAGATGGGGAAAGAATCCAATTGTTCACTAGTTGCAACGAATGTAGGATCCCACCATTCAGTAATACCAAAGCAGAATCTATAGTCCAACATTTATTTAGGTTCGTCGACGCCGGAGTCGCTTCGGTAAATTTTATCACAAACCAACCCATGGATAGCCTACAGATCAAGGGAGGAGGGTTATAAGATGAGCCCCAAGAGGAATTATTCCATGCCTTGAGGGTTTACACACTAAAATGGCCTCCATAGGCTTTCCCGATGAGGTATTTGTCCACCATCACCACTTCATCCATAGAGAGGTCCTCGCCCAAGATGAAATTTGGATTTTTTTGAGACAACCCAATACACTTGTTCTTTTTCCTTCACTTTGGAATAGATGCGCTAGTCCGGTCACTGATATGTAATAACGATGTTGAAGACCCTAGGATCCCTACACCTTTAGTGTCCCACCCATTTAGATTTGTGGAGAGAAAATTTGAGGCCATGAACCCTTCTGCTGAAGAATAAGGGTTATGTCCCGAGAGGAGATCTTTCCCTAAATCCAGGAAGGGGTACTCTGAAAGAAAACCTTGATCCAACACCTAAGAATCCTTTGGATTTTGTAGCGGCGTTGTGAACCCTACATTGGGAGAGGCAACGAAGAGAGAGGCCAAAGGGTCTGAATCTACCCATGGAGACACAGACACTATAGGTTCAGGAAAAGACCATGAGAGTTGATCCAAAGGAGGAGACAATAAAAGGTTTGATGGGTAGGTTGAGTGGAAACCCTCGTAGCCCCAAGACCCGTCAAAAAAAATTATCCCATGCAAAGGCAAAGAGTTTTGTGGAGAGGGGAAAAACTTTGTCAGAACTAATCCTGTCAAGGGCAGCTAGATGCAACCCGAACTTGATATCGAGCCAGTTTTAGTGCCCAGACATTCACTTAATATTTCATGAGCCTAAAAGAAACACCCCCACCCCCCAAGCCTCCAGACATGACTCCCCAAACCCCAGATGCTCTTAAGTGAAAGGAGGGATGTCAGCTGGCGAGGACCAAGGAAACATCACGGATGCATCGGGGTTGTAGTCCACCTCATCCTTGTATGTTTCCATATATTCTAAGTCGTAGGAGGAACCACTACGGCAGTGAAACCCTAAATCGGGTGCAATAGCTACCCCTGGTAGCCTGGAAGACATTTCGGGCCTGCAGAAACAGAAGATAACCACAACATTTTCCCTCCCCACCCCAATTCCATTCCAAAATAAAATATTCAATTTTATTAGTTATAGATATATAACTATATGTTTGTTTGTTTCATTAAATATGTCAAAGAAGAATGCAGATGGAGTACCTGAAACCTTCAAAAGTTTTATTCAAAAAGCCAAGTTTGAAAGAGAAATAAGGAGATGTGTTTGAACTGTTAAACTTGATGACACCCTTGATCACTACATTTGGAATGGACTCAATATTGTTCAGTATAAAGTGATATTAGGTGATTGTGAACAAATTGCAAATATTATTCCTAAAAAATAATACTCCCTAGTTATTTCAGATATCCCTCATGGTTATAGTATTCAAAACATTGGATATGATATTGAGCCTTATACTTACCAAGCTTTCAATAAAGTGGTTATGGGATTTACCGAAGTCACAACATAACCATCTTAGATATTTTTGGTTTTTCATTTAGACACACAACAAGGATTAGTACAATCAAGCTTCAAGGGAAAATAAAAGACAAGGATGCAACTTATTTGGTAAGATATTGAAAGTGTATGTTTAGCGATTAAGATTAGAAATCAATTTTATTAATTCACAAGTTAATTGAATTTGCACTTATTTATGTTACAGGAACAAGCCTAATATTCAGATATCCAATAGAGAACCATTTACATGTGATATTGAGAGTATACATCTTGCAACCTAGACAAAAGAGTATTCTTATAATTATATTCTTGTTAATGTAATGGATGGAGGGAAGCCTAGTAGTTTATTGGTTTACAATGTTGTGGTTAGAACGATTACATATGAGGAAAAGGATTTGAAAGGAGAGTATTAATTAATTATCTTATAGATACATTTTCAAATGAATGAGATTGGGTTTTGTATTTGTTCTCGGGTTCATGTAAGAATTATGATCTAACAATTATGAAATCATACTTCAATCTTTATTATTTTTAATTTATTTCATTTTACATTATTTAAGTTAATTATTTATTGTGTATTTGGTGATTAGGTACAAGACTAGTGTGATGCTTACATAAAGGAAGAAATTGCATAGCCATTGAAAGTGACCCGCTATAGTGTGGTTTTATTCAGCAAAGAACTAATGCTATTTCAACTCTTCCAGATGAAATGCAAGAAGTTGGCTTGAGGAAAGGACATTTTAATGAATCACGAGTGGAAAAAATGTCAAAATAACCACAAGTACCATTAGGAGGATTGATTGGAAAGGATCACTTTGGAGAACTTGCGGATATCAAAGACTCAATGGAAGAGAAAAATGACACAATGGAAGCACAGAATGATGTCCAAGAAGATGATAATGTGTAGGTTGAGAATGATGAATTTGGGATATATAATATTGTTGATTAGTTTTAAGATGCCCTTGAAAACGATGCTCAATTTTGTAATTTTTTTATGAGCTATAACTGTAATGTTTTGACTTTCATATTTTAAAATAAGAATGAATATATATATATATATATATATATATATATTGTTGTTTTATGATGAATCTTTTTTCTTATTTTCTTTTTACTTTTATTTATATGTGAATCACTATACTAGGGAAAATGACATGAAATGTTGTCATTTTTTTATTTCAAATGTATAAAAATATGGAAAATTTTGTTAGTTTAAAAATAAAAATCATTTGTTTTTCAATTATGTCCATAAAAATGTTTTATTTAACATTTTATTTCAAACGGATAGGTAACAAAATGTATAGATTTTTTATTATATATAGCTTTAAAATGTATATGTTTTTGCTAAATATTTAAAAATAGTGTTATTTAACTACAATTTTTTTCTATGTATTGAAGTAAAGGTAAATAATGTGTTAAAAATGATATTTTCCACTATATTTAAAAAGTATGGAACCATAAATTAATTGAGACACAATTGTATGAAAAATATTAATTTAAAAAAAAAATGGTATACAACATTTTTAACTGTTACATTGAAAGAAACATGGAAAAATGATTAAATTTATCGTTGAAAAAAAAAATTGAAAATTTTGAAAATAGATGAAAAAAACATCGTTGAAAACAAAAATTAGAAAAATTTGAAAATATATGAAAAAAAAAGCATTTTAAAAAATAATGTGGATACATTATGGATAAGAAGATTTAAAATATCAAAAAACAACCTAAAAAGGGAGGGGGGTGCTACCGGTAGCACAACTTTTCAAAACGAGGTAAAAAATGTGACCCCCAAAAAGGCGAGAACTTCTCATTAAGTTGGTAGTTGTGTTTTTAATGACCCCCATCACATGGGTTATATTTAGGCCTTAACCAAAGGGGTCCATCATACCACAATCATCATTTCATAGATTGGTTTCTCTTCTTTTGGCTATTTTGGTTGGGTTTTCTACCTTGATATAACACCATTCCTTCAAGCAAACCTAGCAGCTAGTGTGTGGGTTAAAAGTAGAGCTTGGAGCAAGGATACGTGGAGTTATTTATTTATTGATGGAAGTTTTAAACAAAGCCTAAGAATGATCTAAAGGAAGGGTGGTCCTGGAATTCATTGTTATTTTCCTAGTCCTAGTCAATGGTTATATGCTTGGTTTCATTGACATAGTTTCTTTCAATTTTAGATTTTAGATTTTCTTGGTTTCTTGGACAAATATTTAAGATTCTTCTTGTTATGTCCTATGATTGAACCCATATCAACTTGCGCATTAGAAACAACAAAATCTCAAAGATGCAACATTCACATCTATCATTTCTATTGTATTTTCTAACTTTTTGAATAATTTCATGTAACACAATCTTTAATCTAGGAATTAAATGTTTATTCACATATGAATGGAATTATTTGGTTTGTTGCAATAAAATTTTGTTCCATTGAACCTAAAAGGAAATAAACTACATAAATCAACTATAGAATCTTAAAAATGGTTACCTACTTGATGAGAACCCTCCAGAGTTCTCATTTGTAAGAGGTCACGTTTAGTAGTTGTTTATACCTTGTTCCAAAAAATGGTTTTCCATAATCACCCTATTTTTTTCTCTTTTTCCTCGAGATACTTTTTTGACAATTTGATGTCCCTTTCCAAATGATTGTTCTAGGAGGACAACTTACTGCTCTATCTGATTCTCATAGGCCATGGTCGATTAAAAAGTGGAATAATAGATTAATTATTTGATTTCATTTGGAGGAAAAAAGATACATTATATAGTGACATTGAGTAATTAAAAATGACTTGAAGAATAAAGTGAATAAAACCTTATAAAGTCACTTTAATCGCTTAAGTAAATTAAAAAGGTAAAAGGGTCAACCAAGAGGGTAAAATGGTCATCAAAACGGTGAGAGGAATAAAAGAAAGATGAGATCTCATTCTCTCATTATGATGATGATTATTTATGATATCGATTTGAAGAACTCTTAGAGCCTTTGGGGTTTGGAGTGAAACTCTTGTTTGGATTGGTTTCAGTGGTGAAATATTCCACCCTAGCTTAGCAGGTTTCGATGGTGAAAGATTCCACCCTAACCATTTGGTTGGGAAGACCATTAAATTTTTCCACTTGGATTCCATTGTTGATAAAATCTATTCACTTTAGACAGTTGATTGGGGTTTGTAAAGATCGATTTAGACTTCCAGAAGTTGTATTGCTTAGTGGAGGTTATTCCCTCTTGTGTTGGTAAATTTTCTCATGGAAAGAGGTTGTATTTTCCATTGGGGTCGTTATCCTTTCTCTTGCAGGGGTCGTACTATTTCTTGGTAGTCGATTTTCCTTGGAGGGGCAAAAATGTTATGCAATCTGAGTTTACTTTTTGTTGGGGTCGAGTTATGGTAGTAGGGAGGCTGAGTATTCCTAGTAGAGTCGTGATTTTTGTGGCGGAGATCGTGGTTTTCCTTGGCAGCAGTTAGTGAGTTTAGAGGAGTTGAATCAACAGCCATTTCATAGCCAAGATTTAGCTATATTCTCCTAGTAAAATTATACCACTAATTGCAAGTGTATTTCCAATCAGATCCATGATAAAATAGCCCAAATCTGTGAGTTATTGTTGTTGTAATTGTTGCAGACTGGTTTAATAGTAAATAAGAGTCATTTTTCCATATTTCTTCTTGTTATAACAGTTGTTGATTTATTTCGATTTATGTTTTTGTTGTTCCTTACATTGCATGAAACTTAAAGTTCTTTTGGCCCACAAAATCATATGTTTACATACCAAACCTATAAGAAACCAAACCAGCAATCATAACAACAACATCGAGATTTATTTTGTAGTGGATTGGAACCTACAGCCTAAATGTTTGACAAAATTCACCAACTAGAAATACACCTAAACTTATATCGCAACCAAATGAAGGGGTTTGACAGTGGATCTTGGGCATGATAATGAACTATTTGACGAAATTTACCAGCCAATTAAGTGCATAAAGATATCAGAGAACAATTTAAACATATCAACAATCAATAAGGAGTCATTACAGGGTTGTTATAAAAATGTTTGACGGAAGTCTTGACCCAAATATTCATTGAAACTTGATAGCAACTGATAGTAATTTATAACATCCATAAAGAGGTACACTACATTGGTATGAGAGTTGATATTTCTGCTAGTTTGTGTATTACATTTTACCTTGATGATTTTGGAGGATGAACAGGAGACGAAGGTATAGAGGAGATGAAAACATCTTCCAATCAGAGTCAAAAGGAGAGAAATACATGGGGGACAAAAATGAACATCCAGAAGACAGTGCTTCCCACATTTTAAATAACTTGACAAGGACACAGGATGATACAGTGAGGGCACAAAGTAACATGGAAAGGGGATAGCAACAAATGGTTGAGCTTCTCAACCAACTTGTGCAAAATACTCGAGGGACTGATGGAAACCATGGAAACAATTGAAATCTTGCGGAAGAGAGTAATACTCATGTCCCTACACGGTATCACATTGGGTCCACTAGTGGAGTGTCTCCTAGACCTCATATGCCTCAAATTTTGGAATAATAACCGACTAGAAATCAGGGGAAACAAGGACAAGGGGAAGACTTTACGGAGTTTTTGAGGGAGTATTAGACTCTTGGTGATGATTTTCACGTAGCCATTTATTTACAGGATTTTTGTATTATCAAGAACAGGAATAGGCCTAGAGATTTCAACAGGGACCCACGGAGTTGGGAGCTTTAGAGGAAAGTTGGGAAGTTTTCCATTTCTTACTTTGATGGCTCTAAAAATCCATTGCTAGGGCGTGGATACAGAATTTGGACACCTATTTCCAAATTAACCTTGTGACAAAGCCATATGCCATTAAGTATGCTACCTTGCATTTGTATGGAAAGGCCCACAAGTGGTGGTACCATGGGTTAGGCACATTGGAACATAGTCACATCACTTCATATTTGGACTTCACTCAGAGGTTGATGGATAGATTTGATAGGAAGGATCAAGAGATACATTTCATGAAGTTGGCATAGCTTAGACAAATAGGTACCACATATGCATACATTTCAAAGTTACAGGGGATTGCAGTCATGGTGACGGATGTATCTGAGCACAGATTGACTATGTTTTTTACTGAGGGACTTTCTGAACCCTTTCTCGGTTGAGTTAAGGCCTTCAGTCAAACTTCACTACATGATGTTATCATCAAGACACGTGACATGGAGGATGCAGTTCTTAAGAAAAATATCTTTCTAAACCTATCATACCCAAAAAAAACAAAGATAAGAATCCCTTTCAGAAGGAATGGTATGGGAAAGATAGATTGGATGAGGAGGTTCAGAGAGAATTGAGGAGGAAGAATATTTTCTACAACTCCAAGGAACCTTTGGAGATGAGTCACAGGTGCATGGTGAAGGGTAAGGTACATTAAATTGAGGTACTTCTTGATAGTGATGGGGATGAGGAGGCATGACGTGAGCAAGACAATGAGCATAACAATTCATACGATGAGCAGCCACGAGTGGAGGGTAAGATTGTTGAGCAGAAACACATTGATACTAAGGGTGCAACTATCGCCACTCTATCAATTGTTATTATATTTCACACCTTCAAGGTCCACAGGGTATTACAGGGTCAGTGTGTCATAGTTCTTATTGATGGTGGGGAAACCCACAATTTCATTGACTCGTCCTTGGTGACTAGGAGAGGAATTCTTACAGTGGACCTTGAGAGGTTTGATGTAGTGATAGTCGATGGGCGTAGTATGTCATGCACACAGAAGATTTTGTAGCTGGGTGTAGCATTGGGAAACTACAAGGTGACTAATGATTTTTACGTAGTTGAGTTTCTAGATATTGATATCATATTGGGATTGCAATGGTTTATTTCCTTAGGAAAACATTATGTTGAATACTAATCCATGGAGCTAGCATTTCGGGTAGTATATGGTAGGAAGGTGGTTTTGAGGGGCATGACCAATGGTGCTCCTAGGATTATCTCAACCCATCGGATGGAGAGAATATTCAAGCATGGGAGAAAATATTTTCCATAGCTTGATCTTAGATCAGGCTATCAATAGGTAAAGGAAAAGGAACTTGATATGATGGATGCTTTATATTTGGTCCATTTGATGAGTGCGCAGGGTGTATAGGTACATCAGGAGGAGATCCAAACCATGTTTGATTGGCTCACAGGGATTTCAGTTGATTGGAAGTCCCACCTTCTAGTGGAATATTCCAAGGACTGGTTTGTTTGTGAATTTATGGATAGTCACATTCAATATGATAGGTACAAAGTTGTGGATGACATCATCTACTACAGAGGTAGCATATACTTGGTCCTGGAGTCCACACTTAGGAAGGATATCATGAGGGATATGTATGATACATTGTTAGGTAGCTAGAGAGGCAGTGGGGGGGGAAGAGGGCCCATAGTGATAATAGTGGAGGCCATTCAATGTAAGGTGTACTAGGTCCACTGTAATATTAATTAAGGCCCACTATGGTAGTTAGATATAATAAATGAGTAGTTTATATAATAAATGTAAGAGGAATTCTTAGAAGGTTATGCTTCTAGAAGATTCCTCCTCTAGAATGTTCTTAGGTAATGGTAGAACTATATAAAGGGTTTCAAGCAATGTAATGGGATATGAAGAGAAATGTTGTATTGTGAGTGGTAGCTCAATAGGATGATTTCCCCTCGAAGAGGCAGGTGAAAAAGAGAGGATCCCTTCCATAATAGGATCCATTGTATTGTGTTTCCCTACCCTAAGGGTTTGATAGTAATAAAATATATTTTTCATATTGTTCTTCTATATCTATTGTGATGATTTTGTATTTAGTTATTTTGTACATAAAAAGTGGTATCAGAGGAATTTCCTTGGAAGGAAGTGTGGGCAAATATTTTTATTTTTTACAGATTTATTTTTTCAAAAAAAAAAAAAAAAGGAGGGTCGCGACATTCCGGACGATTTATATAGGTTTTGGTGAAAAAAAATTCAAAAACTTGTTGTAGATCTGAGTTCCTCTCATAAAAACACCCAAGTTAAAAATTAAAAAAAAATCGTCTGAAATGGAGTCCCGGAAGTCAAGTTATTTACATTTTAAAATCTGCAATTTTCAAGGGGATTTTTTCGTGGAAGGCCGTGTGATTTTTCTGATTTTTGTAGCTTATGAGGCTGAATTTTTCAAAAAAAAATGCATATATGAGTTCCTCTCACAATTTCACCCAATTTCAAAAAACAAAGCGTCCAAATTGGAGCTCTAGAAGTGAAGATATCGCTGATTTAAAATCAGCTATTTTTGGGGGGGTTTCGTGACGGCGACAGGACTGCAGAGTTCATAACTTTTCATAGGGTGCTCAGATTGTTACCAGATCAATGCCATTGGATAAATTATTTTAAGAGATTTATTTTGGTATATTTTATGTGGTGTTTCCAATGGCTATTTCCTCTCAAACCCTCGAAGAAATTCTACATATGACTAAAGCATTCAAAGCCCAATTGTATGACAGATTGTATGGCACATTGCATGATAGATTGCATTACCTTGCAGACGGCCTCAAGGATATTTTTCGTAGTATTCAACATTCATTGGATAGCATGAAGGAGATATTTCTTATGGCGGACATCAGGGATGAATATAATCAAGAAATATATGCTTGGTATGATTTTGAAACCAATTTTGATGATTGGTATATGGATAGTTGTCATTTCTGGGATGACAATCACTTCCATATTTTATTTGATGACTCTACTCCACCTTCTATAGAGAACATCAATGTCACACATCAGAAGCTAGTTATGATTACCAGTGTCTAGCCTGCATATTCTACAATGGTATTGTTCCTTCCCAATTCATATTTGATCCTCTCCCACTATGTGGGTGGATATTCTTATTTGGATCCATATGATAGGTGTCAGTATTGGAAGCATCATTTTTAGTTGGTTATTGGGTGTCGATATATTCTGTGTGGAGTTCACATGACCACTTGGACATGGTACCCTAGTTTACAATGTCGGTTGGACTACTTCAGCATGGTGGCTTTCATTTCTCAATGGGACCTTGGTTTGCAATGTCGATTGGACTACTTCAGCATGGTGGCTTTCATTTCTCAATGGGACCCTGGTTCTCTAGTATACTTCATCACTATGGTTCACACTTATCCATGGGACCCTAGTATATGGTTTTACATCAAGCGTTGAGGACAACTCTTTCATAAGGGGGATGGAATATTAGGTAGCTAGAGAGGTAGTTGGGGGGGGCATAGGGCCCATAGTGATAATAGTGGAGGCCATTCAATGTAAGGTGGACTAGGTCCATTGTAGTATTAAATAAGGCCCACTATGGTAGTTAGATATAATAAATGTAAGATTACTTCTTAGAAGGTTTTGCTTCTAGAAGATTCCTCCTCTAGAATTTTCTTAGGTAATGGTAGCACTATATAAAGGGTTTCAAGCAATGTAATGGGATATGTAGAGAAATATTGTATTTTGAGTGGTATCTCAATTGGAGGATGCCCCCTAAAAAAGGCAAGTTAATAGGAGAGGATCCCTTCCATAATAGGATTCATTGTATGGTGTTTCCCTACCCTAAGGGTTTGATAGTAATAAAAGAGATTTTGCATATTGTTCTTCTATATCTATTGTGGTGCTTTTGTATTCAGTTCTTTGGTACATAACATACACCCTTGACACAACGTCATGGGTACTTCAAGACTTACCAATAGATTAAAGAGAGGTTCTCATGGAAGGGACTTGAGGACGATGTGTTGAGACATGCAAGGGAGTGCATGACTTGTCAAAAAAACAAGTAAGAGGTGTATGGAAGGGACTATATTTATTTCATTGATGGTCGGTGGACCAAGTTGGCACATTTATTCAAGATCCCATCATAGTATGAGGCACCATATGCAGCATAGTTGTTTTTTAGAGAGGTTTTTAGACTCCATGAGGTGTCTGAGTACGTTGGCAATGATCAGGACAACACATTTTTCAGTACATTTTAGTAATATTTATGTGGATTAGCAGGCACAGAGTTGACTCCTAGTACCTTGTTTCCATCATTTGGATGTGAGACTTGACATATTTGGATTCCATTGATTATCAGTATAGCATAGTGGGAGTCGGTTAGTTTGAAAGATGGTGTACATCTAGCTTGGTTGTGGGTTCCAAGAACTCATTCGATTGGTCCGTTTAATTTTTGGGATGCCTTGAGAGGAGATGATGGTGCGCATTCTATATGGCCAAATAGATTTTTTTTTTGACACCCAAGATCAGGTATGACAGTGGACTTGCAGAATTTGACTTCACTAAGGTAAATTTGTAGGATATGACCCTTGATAGTGGGGACGGTTCTTCTAGGTATTACAGCCTAGGGTTCCATGAGAGGAGGATGTGGTCTAGGCATAAGGGTCAGATAGTTATCATCAGAGTGGTGTAGCATCAGCATGGTGGGTCATTTCTGGGGATAGCATGAGACCCTAGGACTTCATGGTTTAACAGTTTGGCAGCTAGTACAAATGGGGGAGTCGGTTCTTATTAGCAGGAGCTCATTTCTATAATGCATTGGACTAACTTCCTAGGAGATCGATTCTATGAGGGATGGACTTAGCCTTTACAATATCTTATTATTTTTTGATTGGTGGCCTTCAAGAGGCCTCTTGTAAAATTTCCTTGCAGGATAGTATCGTGTGCAGTAGGTGCTCCACATATTTCATATTGGTTTTGGACCCTTGGGTCATTCACAGTTTCAGTTAGGTTCCACCAGTTGTTTGTATGGCTGTGTTGGAATTGCTTGAGGACAAGCAATATCGAGAAGGGATGACTATAATGTCCCTTTTCCAAATGATCGTTCTAGGAGGACAACTTAGTGGTCTATCTGATTCAAGTAAACCATGGTCGATTAAAAAAGGGTTTAATAGATTAATTATTTGATTTCATTAGGAGGGAAAAGGCTACATTATAAAGTGACATTGAGTAATTAAAAAGTGACTTGAAGAATAAAGTGAATAAAACATTATAAAATCACTTTAATCACTTAAGTAAAGTAAAAGGTAAAAGGGTCAACCAAAAGGGTAAAAGGGTCATCAAAAAGGTGAGAGGGATAAAATAAAGATGAGAGCTCATTCTCTTAGTATGTTGATGAAAAGGTAAAAGGGTCAACCAAAAGGGTAAAAGGGTCATCAAAAAGGTGAGAGGGATAAAATAAAGATGAGAGCTCATTCTCTTAGTATGTTGATGATTATTTCTTATATTAATTTGGAGAGCTCTTTGAGCCTTTGGGATTTGGAGTGAAAA